>DWOQ01000530.1:0-11136 GCA_018251115.1 Codatractus alcaeus
GTCTCGTTGACGCCATTTGAGAACGGAACGCTAAAAATATACCATGCACTTTATAAATGTCGTTTCATACATTTTATATGAATGGCTTTCATGAAGTCCCAGCTGCATTAGTTCCTTTGCGACTCACTTCCGAGAACTGCAAGTTTTCAGCAGTTTCCTCGAAATTTCAGATTTCGATGGAATTTTGAATTTATTGCTAACGAGTTTCACTTGCTTTAACGGTGAAGGAAAATATTCTGAGGTCTCAATAATATTTTCAAAAATGAGGTCTACCAATTCACAGCTGGCTACGTTGTGACCTATGGCCTACACCTTTCAAAAATTCTTGCCCAATGGTTGGAATGCAGTGGAATTGTTATGATTTTCCGCTGACAACTGTCTATCTGTACATCTTACTGTGTGCCGTTTCGTCTTTGGGGTCATATAACCTATGTTATCTTATGCAACTTATCATACCACTAAACCGTAGGGTAGATTTAGATTTACCTCGTCTCTTACAAATTTAAATAATATTATACTGTTATTGTTAGAAAACCCGAAGTTATTTACTTCGAGACCCGAATATTACAGGTCATAAGATACAGTATTCTAACGGATAGACGGACAGACAAACAGACTTGTTTGCATCTTGATGGCATCGTTAAAAGTCTTGTGTTATTTGGATACAGAACCCCAAAAATGTATAGCAAATAGGATGTGGGATAGTAGCGAGAGCGTCTCATGCGTGTAGTGATATAAATTTCGCCCGTTTCTCACTTCATTTCTATAAAACGAGACAGCTTCGCAGTAGATTGTAGATAATGGCTAATCTTCAAAAAACTGTCGACATTTTTCCGCTGATCACGAATGGGAACAACGGTGTATTGTTTTGGTTCGTTCTCTTTACCTAGGGTTCTTCGTAATTTTAAGGTACTGACGGAACTGGCGAGATTGGCTTCTACATGAATAGATTTGAATGTAAAATATATATATATTTATATCTACTTTTTGCCCGCGGCTTCGCTCGCGTGGAATTTGATCTGCCACATCAAGTTTCGTAACGGATCAATAGATTTTCCGACTTAATTGACATGTATCGTTATATTACGACCAATATTATATAAAATCATTACGAATTGTAGCCTGTATTTCAATTTCGAATATATTTTAAATAAAATTTCATTAGTTCCAAATTTAATGCAAGCTTCGAACCTTTATCGAGTGAATTAGACGTATTAGAAAGAAATTTCTTCTTTATGTATTGCTGGCTTATTTATTTGTAAATTATTTAATATTGATATGTAAAATTTTAAAAGAGAAGTTATTGATCCTATTTCATTAAACACACAACAATTGTGCGGCCCCACTACACCGCATCTGTGTCACAAACACTGACTGCATTTGAAATTCAGATTGAACACAAGTACGCATTTCAAGTAAAACATATTTTAGTTGAATGCTCGTTTAAAGTGAACAGAACATTATGTTCAATGCAGTTGATTTCTCGCTTCGTTAGATACTATTGTGAGTTCTATACACTAAGCTATTTTGGCGGGCAATTTAAATATCTATCTTACATTCTACGTACTGAATACATGAAAAAGAAATAACGTACATCATACATAAGTTTCGTTAAATATCTTAACAATCAATAATGATACCAAAGTAATAGTTAATATGTAATAGTTAAATCTAATAGTTTAAGAAAAAGAGCGTTATATATTATCTATACGAGTCAATACACTATATTTATACACCAAGAACATACATTAAATACAGTGTTATACAAAAATAAGGGTATACAATAGGCGGTCTGCTCGCTTAATAGCTATCTCTTCCGGACAACTTGGGAAAGGAGTTAAAGACATTAGTAATATTATACAGTTACGGTGTATTCCATCCATCCATCCATCAGCCTTTGGAGGTCCACTGTTGAACATAGGACTCCCCAAATTGGGGCCATTCCGACCGGTCCTGTGCCCTCTGAATCCATCGGTTTCCCGCTTCTTCTTCTTACAAAGTATTTGTGAATGAAAAATAGACATAAATATCTCCTTGCGTAATAACACGTAATACGTGACATGATTTAAATATCTATAAAACAATTCATCGATAAGTTTATAAAGAGAAAATCTTAATTAAAAATTGGGCAATGGATCCACACAAAGTCACACAAAAGCCTAAACCCAGAACATTAATTTAAAATTCATTATTTAGAAGCTTAGCTGATTGAGAATTTAACCTATTACACCGAGCATGTCAGACCGGTATGGTAACCGCACCGCCACGCGCGTCATCGGACCCCATAATTTAATCCACAAGTACTAAAGTAAAACTTTAACGCACGTTCTTGAGTTATCCAAATAAAAGAAATCGACTGCTAGGTAAACGGACGCAGTAAACTATCCCATTTACCCTCTTTTGTCAAACACACAATAGTTATGCGGCCCCACGGCACCGCATCCGCTCCGCAAACACCAACCGCATCTGAATTTCAAATTGGACGCAACCATTTATTTCAAGCAAGACATATTTTTAGTTCGAACGCTCTCTGTCTAGCCATGTAATTTGTTTCACACTTCGTTAGACACACGTCTGTTAGAATAACTAAGTGGTGAGTGGATACTGTGTATCTTTGCAATATAGGATAGTGGTGAAAGGTGCGGTCATGTTTGAGGGTCAATTCGCCACAGTCCTTATTTCCCAGTCAATTATTACATTATGTCAATATTGTGTATTGAAAGAACTCGAATGATCTTAAACTAATCCAAAAAACAGACGAACTTTACATTAATCACTTCTATCTTATTCAAACACATGTATCTGCTGCGGCAGCAGCGGAAACATTTTTAACAGTAGAATTTCATTGGTGAATTAGTTTAAAGCCGTTGTAGTGTATACATATAAGTCTGTACATGTGTTTATATATAACATATAATATGAGTCTGACATATAAGTGTTTTGTCACATTTGTGTCGCCAAACTCTTACTAAACGCCTGGACTGATTTTGATGTTCTTTATGTGGTGTTCGAGTGGACCCCTAAATATTTTAGAATTACAATTAGACCCGGTAGATGGTGCTACAATCGGGGATTCAGCTTGACCTCTTGATAGTATGTGTGCTCATGTGCGGGTGATCAATAAAATTAAATAGTAACAGTATATAAGCTTGTAACAATATTTATTAGTTTCAAATAGGTGTGGCGCCAATTGAAGCGTTGAGTCCAAGTGTATCAAATTTTTCAAAGGCCTTCTTCTTGTAACAATGATGAGCATTTAATCAAAATACCAGATTTTTTCCCAAGTGAGGAATGAGAGTATCTCTAATTCAAAATAACCAACAGTCTAATATACAACATGTGGCGTACGAAAACATTTTAATGTCAGACTAAAAAAAATTATGTCGGACGTGCAACAAAGCATATACAGCATGAATTTATATAAGTATTTGTTGCTATAGCGACTACAGAAAAACCAACTCTGTAAAAATTTCAAGTCTTTACCAACTTTGGTACATAAGATACAACCTTATGACAGATGCAATAGGGTCTCGAGGGCAGCCTTTGGGTCCAAAATCCTAAAAATGATTTCTAAAACTGAACTGTAATTACCATAGTAAAATCTATACCTGTTCTGAACATTATTATTCTAAATGGTAATTTGTTGAAAGCTTGCCTCCTGAATGCACAAATTTAGTTATTTACAATTCTGTTTATCAACTGAGTGCGCTTAGGCTGAAATGAGGGGATTATGAACTTTATCAAAGCTTTGCATTTCAAGCTCTTTCACTATTATTTTGTAAACAAAAGCTACACGGTGAAACTAGTTTCAATGAAAATTACGCAAAGGACGGACGGTTATAATGATATTGTATTCAAAATAATATTGTTGGAACAATATTGCTTATACAATATAATTGCAAATTTTTAAATTGTAAATTTACTTAAATATCATTACTCTAATGGGGAAACATCGAATTGCTATTTTTATTGTTTCTTTTTTGCATTATTACTAAATTACTGTTGGTAATATGGAATTATTTATATGCTACTCGCATTTGGCCTCTTTTTATTTTTGTTTTTTTCATTGCAGTTCATTTTATGAAAATACCATCAAGTAATCAAGTTTTATTAATCTAAAACTTCATATTAAATAGTAAAGAGATTTCCTATCAAAGTATTGCAGATACTGTCCTATTTAAAACAAACTGAAAATAGACTATGTTCCAGATAAAATCTTAGTCGCAGACATCATTAAAATAACATTCGTTCGGATGTAAATATAATGATGCCGAAGTTTATGAGTCGAAACACTAACGACTTGTGTGTCAAGAATGTATCGCGCAGCATATTGCAGTTGTACTACTTTAGATGATAAAGTAAAAGATGCAGACAGGATGCATTAAACATTGCAGATTTTCACCGTCTTCATAGTAAGATTTTAATTCAACTGCGTATTTGTGCGTTATTTTGATGATTTTTTTTGTGATTATTCGTTTAAATTTGATTAAGACGTGCCGATAATTTACATCAGAAATCTATCGAGTTTTGGGAGTTCCCTTCTGTAACTTTAAACCCAAGGTCCTATGCTAGTGGAATTAAAACAAGACCCTTTTTGAAATATCCACTTCCCAACGAAAGCAGAAGTTTCTAAATCGGTAGATAAATTACGGATATCTTTTGAAGTTAGTTTAAAATAGCTGGTGATCTTTAAACCAATTTTCAAATTAAACAAAACTAAATCATAATTTCTTCACCATTTAGAGAGCTACGAGGCATACGAGCATAGATACGCGTATAAAACTTATAAAAACCCTCTTTTTGCGTCTAGGATGCAATTCTGCTAATCATGTTACATTATTACACATACATACAAATCATATTTATTTTATATATTTATAGATATTGTGTAAAAGCAGTTGGCATCCAGTCTTTTAAACAAGTTGCCAACACTGCCCATGGATTTTAAGTTAACCCCAAAAGCGGAAAAGCTGTGACGTTTGACCGCATTTGAGGACAAAATAAGAAAGCCTATTATTAGTAGTTTTGCCATACTACACACTTCAAATCGCTGCAGTAGATCTACAGAGTTTTCCCACTTTGATACGTAAGTTGTTTAAGCAGTTTCAAGTTGTAGTAAATATGTGTAAAGTAAGTTCAGACACTAACGAAACCTTAATTATAACATGAGTGTTGGAAAACTAATTCAAATTTACTAGCTGTAAAATGTATCGTCTATTTCTGAGAATATTTTAATATATTTCACTGGCTTCGTTCTACTTTTCCTTTGATATGAAACTCGAATCGTAGTAATGATTTGCTTTTCTGTAATTAAGATTTCATGATCATAAACAACAATTAGAGCAGTATAGCTTTAATTATTTTTTAAATTTCTTTATACTTAACTTTCAGAGAAAGTAGATACTTATTAATTTTCTCAGATTCTTGATGCTACCGCTATCAAGTACTAGCTATCATATTTTCATATGTTAATTAAGATTGGCATATTTTAATTAACATTGGTTATGGAATTATTGATAGAGATTAAAAAATGGACTAAGATTAAATGTCGAGGAAACTAGTATTTGAAAAAAGCACAATATTTGAACAACCTTTAAAATCTCAGTTGTAGATAGCCATTTATAAGTAACTATTTAACATTAGGGCATCTTGCTTAAGAGTAACTTCTTCATTATAAAACATAGTTATAAATACAAGCATTTCCTATAAATAATTAAATTCATTTAACGCCCCGTCGTTAAGCAGACAACACGTAATCTATCAAGCCACGACTGATTTTATCTATATAAGTCAAGCAACCACAAACGTAGTTTTCCTCATTCATTTGATAATTATGTTGAAGTTTCCCCCTTATGTATAATCTTATGGGAGTACATACAACCCGTAAAATTACCATCTGCTATTTCAAAATAGTTTATGTTAAATTCATACAAATTTAAATGCAAAGAAGAATTTCTTACATTAAAATTTGTCAGTCCATCTTTAAGGTAATCGTGAGAATTTCTGGATCGAATTTAATTAAAAGGGATAGGCTTAAAAGTGCAAATTCACACAATCGTGTGATGCCCATGTTTAGGAGCACAGGTCGCATCCGGCCAGGTGAATAGACGACCTGGAAAAGACAGCGGGAAACCATGAACCATGAGCACACGAACCTGCTAAAGGTGCGTCAATGGGCGGATGAATGGTAGAAACACAAAACTTTAAGCACAGTACACACTTATCCGTCTATTGTCTTTTACAAATATCTGTCTCTGAACTGAGCTGAATCTAAGTACATAGTGGCGCCAGCAAACGAAGCTTTTGTTATTTACTTGATAATTATCTTCTCTTCTCATCACAATCCGTACAGATTATCGTAATAGGACACATCAAACAAGCTGCCGCTACTAGATAGACGTCTCTAGACGAGCGCCTTTGTAAATCTTAGGGTATGTAGTTTGAACAGACATTAATTACAAAGATTACAGGCTTTGCTATTTTGGAGCAAACGTTGAAGCACCAAGGCCATACTCATGTAGAAACTTCAAAACACCGGGTATTAAAAGAGCAGAAGGCGGCGATTGTGTTTTTGCAGTCCAACTGGACAGGGGAACTTCCACACATGATGATTATGTTGGTGATTTTATAATGATGGCTATAAAAATGATGATGGTGATGATGATGTTCATCATAGTCATTATTATTGTTTTTTAGAGATTCATATGCATATTTTATTATCCTTTAAACAATATTATGAAAATCAGGGAGATCTATACAAAAATATCAAAACAATCATCTATGTTCCACTAAGGATATGAATATAAAAGAACGATATGAATATGAACATCGCTACGCTTCATACTTTAAATAAAAATGACAAAAAAATACCGCAATAAAATCGCTCGTAAGAGATTTCCTGGCCATAAGTTAACTGAATTTAGTGTAGCAACATAACCAATAACTTGGTTAGAACGGCTGAATAGCACTCTGACGCTATTGTCAATGTCAATAGGTGTTCCTGAATTGAAACTGCAGGAACAATGTGTCAACATTATAATTAAATGAGGTGTCCTTTAATTACAACTATCTACCTACTAATTATATCTTGTAATAACATTATTATGCTACATGTTAATATGCAACCGATTAAACAAGTTAAAACGTCCGCCTATTGCAACACTAGCATATTTTAGTCACTGTTACTGTAGTTTGCAGAACGATCGAGTCTAATCCAGAACTTCGTTGAACAAAGTAAGATGCCTAGACTTGGATTGCTATAAACCTTAATATCTCAACCGCTATAGATTTTCTAGTCGAGTTCGAGAAGTTCCGTGCTGCAGCTTTGAAATCGAAGGTTCCTCGACGTATTCTCTTTCCAAAATGTGAATTTTAAAACATTTGTCATTAATAAACCTATATCGTATAATAGCATAAACAGCTCTAGTCTTACCTCACCTCACCTCACCTTAAATTGTAACAATGCATCTAAGAGCATCCTCAGATTCTTAATGGAGAATCATAGCCGTCCATTTCCACCAACCGGCAATGGAGCAGCGTAGTGGAGGTCTAGATCTCGATCAATTTAAGAAGAGAACCGTGACCAGCAGAGGGACATAAAAAAGTTATTACAAAATCTAGTTTACAACATGATTGTTTCCTATATATTTTTCTACGGACCTAAATCCCAATTAAAACATAAGATAAAGATCATTCGATTAGATGGATATGTAATACGAAGCTTAAACTGTATGAAGTTCTTCGTTAGATCTATACATGTACGAAACGATATGTGAACTTAAGTAATAACTTAGTCTCAATCATAGAATAGCAGAGTATTGAATAGCACTGTGGTGCCATTGTCAACCAGTAATTGGTCACAAATTGAAATTGCCGTCTAGCAAATTGCACAGACTTACAACGAAGCTCACCGAGTGAGCCAATTAAAGTATGTGAATGTTTCGTATGGAAATTTGGGAGCCGATCCAAGTTACCTACGCGGTTCCACAAAGCAGTTACTAAAACTATTGCGTAACTCTTTACGTAACGTTAACTCGGAAATTGTTCTCTTCCTACTTTTGGAAATGCTGCATTGAAGTTTAAATATATCAAGGGAAGGATGCTGACGTGGAAGTAATATTTATTTATAAGCAGTTTTATGTTAGGAATTTTATCAAATCCTTATATATACTTATGTTATAAAGCTGAACAGATTTTTTGTCTACGTGTCCGCTGGTTTAATATAATGCACCAATATCTGGATGCATTAGTCGTATTTGTAAAAATCATTACGAATTCCAAAAGCCATATAATCAAGGTTAATGGCTGTCATTTTAAAAAGTCCGTTATTTTTAAAACTGATGATCTTGCTTCAACTTTATGTAATGACATTGACTAACCCAGTACTGAATTGTATGGTGGCTTTATTGTCAACCAGTGATTGCCACCTGTCTAACTGACTAAGCTTAGTAAGTCGTGAGCTGCACAAACCCTGCTGTTATAAGTTGCACACACTTAAAACGAAGCTTCCTGAATGAGCCAATTAAAGTATGTGAATGTTTCGTATGGAAATTTGGGAGCCAATGCAAGTTACCTACACGGTTCCACAAAGCAGTTACTAGAACTATCGCGTAACTCTTTACGTAACGTTAACTAGAAAATTGCTCTCTTCTACTTTTGAATAAAGAGGGATGTTGACATATGTACGTGTAAATTGTAACACAGCTGCAATTTGTTGTTGGTGTTTTATATCTATGAGTGATAGCCTAGTGGTTTGAAACTCGACCATCACTATCATATCGACTATCACAACAAGTACCGTAATTCATAATCCAGGCACGCGCCTCTGATTTACTGAAATTATATGAATAGTAGAAATTAATTATTACTTGCTTAAAGGTAAAGGAACACATCGATAGGATGCTACATGCCATAGAGTTCTGTAAAAAAGAGTGAAGTATATATCAGTCTGCACTTAGCCAGTGTGATGGACTTCTCGCTTCAATAATAGACCCATGTTCATCAGTAGGACAGAAAGGGCTAATGACGTTTTATTCCAGGCCGTTCTCAACTCAAGGGAAATGTGGACAACCTCAGGAAGCACCTCCACCATATTCTTGATCGAATACAAATGGTCATGGGTGTCATTAATTTTTTAGATGAACTATATCCTCGCTTATTCCTATTTTACTAAATATTAAACATTGGTAACAATTAACATTATTGAATAAATATATTTTGTCGAATTTCGCTAAAGCAAGCTCAATATTGATTCTTGCGATAAATTTGGTTTATAATATTTTTCATGAAGAATCATTTGTTTAAATAATATACCCGATGTCTAAAATTACCAATTTACCAATTGGTAAACTTAAATTTACCAATAAAAACCATTTGTTTAAGGATGAAGAATACGTAGTCTTCGTAAATTTACAAAAAATGGCCCACTTATATAAGAGTATGGAATTTACCGCGTTTAATAATAAATTATTTTATTCGGATGTCACATGATCTAAGATACAAAATTAAACAGAACTTTTAAAGGACAATATTCAAGAAAACGGAACCACCAACAGAGCCGTAATACCGAAATCCGAAGACAGAACTAGGGACCGTGCGGTAAATATTTAACTTGCTCGTCTATATTCAATTCTAGACGCGGAGCTAATACTAATATGAAGTTGAACGAGAACTTTTATTATTATTTGCACAGTTTTAGAACTCTCCGTGCATGATTTTGATGGTACAAAGTTTTATTTTTGCTGTGATTACCACGCTGTTCGAAGATAGAGCTAAATGTTTCTTATACTGTCTTCTGTGTTAGATAAATGTATAAATAAATGAAAGTTTGTGTTACACGGAATATTTTACATAAGGAACACAATGTTTAAAAATATTTTTAAACGAAAAATTGAACCGGCATAAATATCACAGTTCATACACCCTCCATACAAACGTCATGATGGCAGCACCGTCGGAATTAATTCAATACTCGGCTAACTTCGTGCTACAGCAGAGCCAGCGGATGGGGCGCTGGACAGCGCCTCACTTAACGTTTGGCGGTCGACAAGAGCGGTGGCCGCCGCACTGGGAATTATTATTCATTTCATCTTGTTCAGTTTATTGTTAGACGATATCAAGATGTTATAGTACGTTCAATATTTCTCTGTGCTCGATTACTCGTGCTATACGCCTGGGTTATTATTGGTTGGTTACACATCACTTGTATATTTTTTAATTATGTAATTGTTCGTTGATTTTTATATTATTAAGAGTCCGATTTTCATAAACATGTTTTTTTTTTGTTTCAATTAACATAGACTAATCACAGGGTAAACCGATTCTTATAATTTCAATAAAAACAAATCAAAATCAGTTTATCCAGCAAAAAGTTCTGAAATAACACGCAGAACAAAAATAAATACTGTTGAATTGAGAATCTTCTCCTTTTTTGAAGTCGGTTGATAAAAATATCTTCAAAATTGGTCCACAGTTGAGGATACTATCGGCGAACATACATAAATATTCAACCTCCTACATACATATACATATTAGACTTTCTACATACAGACAAATATTAAACCTCCTTTTGATCAGTTAAAACCTACCGTAAATTGATTGTAACAGTTCGCATCGATACCTATTTCATCCTTAATACAGTGTTATATGTAATTCTATTGTCCTCGATATAGCCAGTAACCAGATAACCGGATTAGTTCCGCACCTGCTTGATTAACGAGCAAGCTAAGGATGTTCTTGGACCGTCTTTATCGAGCCTGAAGAATCTGTTATATTGTAATTTACTTATGCGCGTTCCGTAGTCATAAATGGCAACGGGATCGGAAGCACGCATGCATTAGCCACTAGTGGTCACCAATCGAATTATTGCGACCAACGTTGCATAACTTTGCAGATCAATTGAGATTCGCATAAGTCGCGAGGCCATACACTCTTCAAGCAACATCATACTACTATATTATTGTGGAACTTGAAGATGACTATATAGATAGCGTATTACAACAATCCCTATATATTCTAAAATATAGTGAATTATAAAAACAACAATCGACAATAGGCGCGTTTTTTTTTTTTTTTTTATCGTTAAAAGTTAGCAAACGAGCATGCAGTCCACCTGATGGTAAGTGGTCCATGCCGCCC
>DWOQ01000531.1:0-11135 GCA_018251115.1 Codatractus alcaeus
CCCAACGTTCCCGGGCTTCACATCTACTCTCATCGCACAGGACTCTAAATGGTCTGTGAATTCCACTCCTTTAAAAAGTCCACTATTATTGTGTAATAATGTTTTATATATGATAAAAAAAACTTTAAAAAGAAGCTTATGCTTTTAGTATGTATTCCCATATCCGTGTGGAAATGAAAATACATGCTAAAACAGTAAGCCTCATATATATTCCTATGTTCCCGCGTATCATTTTAACTTTCAATCATCATTTGACAACTGAGGTAACAATAAAAGCTTCTTGATTATTCTCTCGTCAATTCTATGTAACGTCCCGCTAAGTTTTATATGACACCCACTAGACGACAAATTATATTTAAAAATAAAATTGCTCAATAATCAAATGTCGCACATTTAAAACTAAGGTGACTCAATTTCAAAATTTGACAAATAATGTTTACTCCGAAAACACACACAAATCAACAAAGTCATTAAAAGCCGCCAAATTATTAAAAAAAAAACTGAAATAAGAAGGATTGGTAAATACATAGTTTAGTTTTATTTCTTCGCCACATTTCCAAGATCAAACGTTATTAAACTATCATATTTATAAAGACTTACCTACATATATTCACTTAATAAATTTTGATTAAACTTGTTGATTAATTTACCATATAATAAAAATACAAGAGGAAACCTATTTATATCTCTGTTTAAATGATGCAGCATAATTTTATTACGGACATAAACTATAACAATCAACACAAGCTATTGTGCACAGTGAGCGCTACTTCGGACGTCATCGCGGTGAGTAAGGGGAAACAAACAACTTATTTACAACACCTCATCTAACTTACGGTCAATGGAATGGGCACCCTATTAATTGCTCGTGGGTTTCCCGTGAAAATAGCGAATGACGTTCGACGAGTACGACGAAAATTAAATGTTTGCAAGGTTAAAGTAATCATCAAAGTCACACATAGTTTCACACTTAGTAAAGTTGTGATTGATCGCTGTAAACTAACCAACAAGCGCTCCGTTTTTATCTTTCTTTGTCTGTTTTTTCAACTTTATCCATCCAACAGCGTATATAAGGCCACTGTTGAACATAGACGGCATGCCCTGTTATTCGTAAAACGCACCGCTATACGTTCCGTGCGCCATCTACAGTATGTTAAATTAAAAACTATTCCTTCTCTACTTCTACTACATTTATAACAAAATGTTGTGTGGAGTGTGAGCAAACTATTATAATACATTTGTAGATGAATGTTTCTAGCGGCCAGCTGATGTCAACAAAGTGCATGGCTGTGCGATAGTGTGGAGCGTAGGTGGTTACGGCGTAGACACGCTACGTTGCGTTACGTTCCCGGCGCGTAGGCGGGTTACGTACGTAGGCCCTGTACGGCTGGGTCTACGAACTGATTTCAAATCACGTAATATCATGATAGTGTTGTGAGTTATTACATCCGATAACTGTTCAAACGTTATTTATATTTATACATTAAATTTCTAATTTCAAAGTCAATAAAATGTATGAATGTGTATAAGTAAGCATGTTCATGTATTATATATGGGACATTGCCAATAACTTAATATGTCCTTAACACAATTATATAATTATTT
Source organism: Codatractus alcaeus (assembly GCA_018251115.1). Taxonomy (NCBI): domain Eukaryota; kingdom Metazoa; phylum Arthropoda; class Insecta; order Lepidoptera; family Hesperiidae; genus Codatractus; species Codatractus alcaeus. The sequence continues at coordinate 1,606 of DWOQ01000531.1, forward strand.
TATCGTTCCTTCCTTAGATTCACATTCTGATCGTGGAATATGTATTTATTCACAAGTCACATTACATTTTATTTCAATATGAGGCAGCAAGTACTTGCTGGATATAATCAAAACAAATGTTGAAGGACGACCTCTTCGTCCGGAGCCCGGGCCCTTCTAAATATAGACATCTAAAAATAGCCCGCAACGCCCCCTCGCCGCACCCCCTTGAGACCCTGAGGTGCTGTTCAATGTAGGTCACATTAAAAAGGGGGAGTTTCGGGTGTGTACCCCACTCAGGAGGCGACATCAAGCTCGACGATCAGGCACGACTAGACTACAATAATATAAAGTCCTTGCGTTGTACTTTCTTTATTGTGATTTATCTCTTCCAATAGTCTAGATTATACTTCGTTGTCGGGTCAGAAAACTACTAATACAAATCTACAGTTCAGAAAATTAAATAATGAGAATTTGAAGTAATGCTCTAAATAGTTCAATCCTTTGTAGGTGAGGTGTTGAAAATTATACATTTAATGTGACTTTTTTGATGAAACGTGTTTTAGTGCTTTTCTTGAAACACGATCGATTATTATTAGATTTTGTACCGTCGACGTGAAAGATCCAGGTCACAGGTGAATGTTAGTAGGGCATGCTTCCATTAAATTTGCTTTCATACTATCATATTATAACTATATTTGTAAAAGTGCATCATGTACATTCATAGGTTATATATCAGTGTGGTATTCATCAACATGTATTCAGAATAAAAAACAAATCCAATTTATAAACTCAAAACGCTTGTTTTGAAATTGATGAAATTGCAAAGATGTTACAAAATACACTTAGTATAATATGGTTGTAAATGACTTGAAGTATAACCGTTGAAGAAATAGAGGTTTTGGAACGCTGCATATTCTCTATTCACTTTATGTTTTACAAGTGAATCTTTTTCACGATAACAATATAAAAGATAAACAATTATACAATGTCACTTGTCAACGGATTAAATATTATAATTTGTGAGTAAACAGATGAATGTATGTGTATTTCAGCAGAGATGGCCCACGAGCGCACGGGCGGCGCGGAGGGCTCGCCGCAGCACACGCCGTCCCCGCCGCACGCGCCGCGCTTGCCCGCCGCCGACACCAGCTTCCACCACCAGATCATGCAGGTGAGACACATCCTCGAATAACAGTGTTCAACTTTAATTTGACTATATTATAGTATTTTAGTAACTGCACATTTTTAAAGTTACTTGGAGACTCTTACTCTACTTTCTCTGTCTCTTACTCTTGGAGAGATGTTTCTCAAATTGCTAATATTTTTTATCATGGCTTTGGTACTTTTATGCCCTTATAAAACTTTGTTGTTTAAATTGAAAATCAGCAATAAGACTATATTTTTATAGTAACAATAAATCGTAAATAGTAATGACGTTTTACCAAGTTTACAAATTATCAAAAAAGATGATGAATAATAATGCTAAGTAAAAATTCCTATTTTTATATACTCATATAACGTACAGAGTAAGGTTTAGTATTCGTTTTCCTGTGTTGGGTACTTTCCAGTTTAACGAGTAAAGAACGAGGAAATCATTGTGAGAATAAATTCTAGGTAATTATTATTGTATATAGAGTTAATACAATGCGCCCCGTCATGGATCGATGAACTCGTCGTGTCCTCCACAAAGACGGAACCACAAAGCAGCAATTTGAGCACATTCACAGACTCTTAGAGCAAACTCGGCATTTCTTTGACACTGAGATTACTTGTCGAACAAATGTTTTATCTACGACTTAAACGTTTCAAACTATTATATATTATCTAAGTAAGAAATATCTACTTTAGTATTACAATTTATGAACCACAATATGGCCAGGAAGTATAACTAGGGTTACTATAATGGCTTGTTAAATAATATGTTGCAATATGCAATTACCATTAATGTTCTTTATAAAACTAAACTGGTTTATCGATATAAAAAAAACTATATTTCAACATTAAATATACACACGTAATTAAAATCTTCGCTTTAAATCTCGTTGTTATAACTATATATAATTATTACTCTATATGTCCTGAACATGTACGGAGGAATATTTTACAAACTTAATCATAAAAGATCAACCACCAATCATGATTTACTTGAAAATATATAGCGGTTTATATATTCAGCAAGTTTGTTTGTCTAACTATTTTATAAACACATCAGTGTCCGCGAACTAGATAATATCTTGCGACAGTCAAGCTACACTCGAATGATAGAGTCGGTGGGGAAATATATAATGTTCAACAATGAGTTCCCGTGACCTTTCCGGCGCGTTGCGACACGCGCGCCGCTGTCCATCTCGCTCGAAAGCGAGGAGATATTTTTAAAAATTCCCGCACGCGATATAAATAAACTGATACGAATACACACATAAAACGTGGAACGGTCGCTCCGTCTGCATACTATATTTACATGCGTCCGTGTAATACGGCGGCTAATTTTAGCGCGAGTGTTGATGCGGCCCCTGCAGTAAATATAACGCGCGATTGCGGATTCAAAAACATTTCGCCCATTAACGCCGCCGCGATAATATCAAATATCCGGATGCCAACGCGAATAGTTCTATTGCACGTCGAACACAACTGTTGACAGTCCGCCTTCACTCAAATACTTAATATTCATATTATTGTAATTAAATTAGTGGTAGGTATTTGAGGTCTTAGCAAGTATTCTTATGTAACATTGTATAGTTCATATATTAAACACATATACCTACATATATACATATCTGGTTATCTATTTAGATTGATCAAATATGCAAATTATTTTTGTTTATATCGCTTTTCTGTGTATAAGTGTTCAAATTTTGCAATAGCTTCTAATATTGGGCCGTTGCAGTCGGAAAACGGTACGGATTTATAAATTTGGAGCAGATCCAAGTACATCCATCGTGAGCATCTGACGTTTCCACCAATTTTCTGTGTGTATTTCTGTATTCCTCATTCAAATTCAAGTTACTGACCGCATCGGACATTGTTCTCGTAAATAACGCGCCAGTCACGAGGTCTATAAGGATAAAACCGCGGCCTGTCGTTTCTTACTCGACTTAAATTTGAAAAGGCTTCGTCATTAAATATGATGAAATCTTACGTTATATTCAAGATCCAAACGCTGTTTATTATTATGAACTGTTTAATATCCTCCTACAATTCATGTACAGTTGATAGTATGGGTATATAGTGCATAGGTTACGTAGGTATGTTGTCGCAATTTCGTCTGTCAGTGTGAGGCTGGTTTGAGGAGTGTGACAAGTGCTATGAGCATACAGGACAGTACAATCAGGCAGTTGATGCTGGGCGCTCGGCGGGCGGCGCGACAATATTTTCACCCCGCCCACACGCGTGTGCAAAACATCCGTCCGCGCGGCTATTCGCGGCGCGCGCGCATTCCGCACCCCGCCATTTCTTTACACCATAGATCCAAAATAATGTACGCGACGCCAAAAATATGCGGAGACGCCGCCTCCGCCCGGCGTGTTTCGTGTATTTCGCGGATTGCCACGTTTTTCACGTTATCAATATTATATGAATTGCATTCATTTTTTCCCGAGAACGGCAGCTATATTATATTTATTCGTTATTGAAATTTATTTTAATTACGATATTAAAATAAATTGATATTAAAATCACTAGATAATACTTTAACTTGCAAAAACAATATAATTTAATAATGGGTCACAACAATACACGACAGGATAAAATATGCCTCTCGCACACAGACCAAAAATCTTAAAGAGAGGCTGTTAACTTTCTCTAGTCAACACATATAGAATTAATCGATTTAAATTTAATCACTTATACAATCTACCATCGAAAGCGAATTTGTGCCAGAATCGTGATTAGACGTGAACGTTTCAAAATCAATGGTGCAAATGACCATTATTTTCTGTTCTTACAAGACATTTAACTGTGTTTAAAATTGTACCTCTTGAAAAATACATACATACCAATACAGACAATTTATAGTAGAATAACTGCTACCTACATCAAAATTATTACCAATGTGTTGATCGGTAACTTGTACTTTGTTTTGAATGGGCAGCGGTCTACATGTATTTCCTCTCTCGTTGTCAGAATCAGAGTCCGAGAAAGAATCATATTGCGGAGAGAGCGAAACAAACTTTAGAAAATAGTTTCCTGTTGCAAGTGAGTTGTTTCATGAATACATACATATTGTGTACAGACCCCTTGAGGCGACTGAACTATTAGAAATGGAAACGCTTTACTTCGATTGGCAAAAAATAAACAAATTCTGCTACGTTAAAAATTGTTTCAAAATTGTCATCATCATCGTCTTGAATTGGTTATATTCATTCATCATAATTATTATGAATTATATTTAACAGTTCCAATAATTGCTCCGTCCTTTATACGAGTACTATGGTCCAAATTGGTTATGTGATATTCTAATTTTTTTATTAGAATTATTTAAAAAAGATATATCTCAGTGTGAAATAAAATACACCATGTTTGTTTGATTAAATTTGTATCATTTTTCTCTACCTAATACCGGATCTATAGAAATCACTCGCTAATTATGTTTGTTTTTTTTTTCTTTTCGAACTGTTAATGGGTAAAGCGTTTCCAATTCTAAACGGTGTTTGTGCGTGTCAGATTCAACGGCTGTCCTTTACAAATGATGCCTCTGGAACATTGTTGTGGTGCCACCGTCTCGCCAGTTGTTGGCCAATTAATTGCTTTCACAGATGATGTCACGGGATGAGAATACCCTATGACGGGACTACAGATTTATAGATGCGGTCGATGCAATTTATTGTTTCAAAAACTATAAAAAATACGTAGTTAACTTGCACTGCTGTAATAGGAACATTATAAAGTATTTGAATTAAAGATTAGACTCGCGTCTTACATCCGTCATTAATTAGTCTTATTAAACAAAATCTGTATTTTAGTAAATTAATATTTCCAACGATATTCCAAGGCGTATTCAACACAGTAATTATCTACAAATTTTCAGCCAATTGAATCTGAATCGTGAATTGCTATTGATAAATCAAAATCTAATGTTGTTAATTGTGTGTATGGTGAGGTAGGTTTCATAGATGAATGATGTTCACTGTGTGTCAGTTTTAACTTGCCTTTTAGCCGTCTCTAACACATTGCAAATAGTATATAGTCGTGTAGATAAAACTTTATAATTAAATTAGATAATCCTTTAGCATGCACTTTACATATACAATTGGTTTTAGTCCTGTAATCATAATAAAAAATCTTTAAATCTTTAATTGTATTTAATGTATTTCCTAAAAAACCAACTGTCTCAACGAAGAATGACTGACCTTTGGTACGTGAATGACGACCAGCATGGCAAAGGTGATATGCTCGAAATGAAATCCACCTACTGGTAAAAAATATAGCTTGCTGCTCAGTATGACGCAAACATCGAGGCAGCTAAGTCACAGATGCGTTCATTAGTTCGTTAAACTTTCAGTTTCAGTTTTAAGGCAATGGGCAGCAGTGACCATACAGTATTGCGTTTGTTTTTAGTTTTTATTACTTTTAAAGAAATTAGGCCCGTATTGGAAACTGGACCAACTATACATACGCTATACTTGACACTTCACTCAAGTGATTTTAAGGCTGTCGACACGATAAGATAAAATGTTTGAATGAAACCAATGTAACCTTTAACAAATTTCAATTGTTGCATTTTTATTTAATCATATTTGCCTAATTTATATCACTTACTCTACTGTTCATAAATTATATTGAAATCGTTTTTATAAGTGACATATAGTCGCCCTAATCACTATGTTTACGCCTTATATTTTATAATGAGTTTGTAACTTGTTATTACAATAAATTAAAAACATTGGCAACCTTCACAGAAAATTGATCGACAAGGCCATTTGCATCAGCTCATTCATACAAGGCGTAATCAAATTACAGTTTGGCACTAATCGCACTTTTTATACGACAGCGCTAATTGTTTAATTTAAAATCACTACTACCGTTGCAGTTAAAGAAGCAACAGCAATTGCAACAAGAGATTCTGCTGCAGCATTTCCAGCAGCAAAGGCAGCAGCTTGCCGAACAGCACGAGCAGCAGATCAGGCATCATTTGAAGGTACATACACTTTCAATTTATCAAAATGTAAGTTGTTTTCTTAGCATTCAAACGAATTTTATAGTTTTAAGCTTATTATTAAAAAAAAAGCGCTGGATTGGTTGTCATCCAGGTAATTATGAAATCAAGTGGACCGATATGACTAAACTGTATATAATTATTAAAGGCTGAAATATTTTACATGATGTGTGAAGTGGTTGAAATGATTTGTTTTTAAAAGGGTCATAACTATTTGATATTGGAGCATGGAAATGATTATTCAAATGATTGTTTATATTATCTTCTATTAACAATTAGTTATCTCAAATACATGATCTGATTTTTCCCATAGACGATTTTAGTAATGCGTATTAAGAAGATCTTAATAAAGATCTCGTAAATAATATCACAAAGAGAAATAAATTAGACCTTTACATTATCAACGTTTCCTGTTTACGCTCTCAGCTTAACGATATATTCGACAACAAAAACAAATCACAACACATTTTCTCTTTTTTCTATTTAATATGATAATATATTTCGTCTTTCTGAAATGTACGTTACATTTCTTGAGTGACACTTGATTGGAGGCACCCACGCTCGGCCGACACATTGGGTCTTTCGATTTTACTTCAACATTTTGGTTTTCTGTTTCATTCATCTACTGTTCAATCTGTGTAGTTGACTCCAACGTGCGCTTCCCAGAGTTCTTAAAAAACCGGTCCATGGACAACCTTCAAAAAGAGGCTTAATGTAAACCAAGGCTCGACCGAAGCAATCTACATTGTGTAGTCGTAACAGCTGCTGTGATTGAAGTTTTTATATATGTTACAATGTTAATTGTTGATTACAGCAATTTCTCTTTTGCTGGTAGAGATTGCTTTCAGTACCAAAACGAATTATTTCTAAATATATATTATAATGATCACTAAGTTTAAATAAACAGTCAAGAGTTTAGTTTCTTATACTTTTGTCGATTTTCTGATAATTTAAATACAAGACCGGACAGAGTCACTAATAATAATTCAATATTTACTGTCATAGGTCCTGATAATAACAGTTACATTTATATGAAAACATTTTATTACACAAAGATAGTGCTTGTTATGGCAACTGTCTGCTGCCGACAATGCGATGGGTGCAGTTATGTCGTAGGCTAAATTATAAATAGACGTGAATGGCGACGCAACGGCTTGTGGCGTAATTACATCATTCATAATACGCCGTGCCACTATGTTAACCTCACCTGACCCCAATTGCGGAACATGGGAAGGTCCGGTTGTCGTTGTCGAGTAACTTTTTTAACTCTCCTTGGTATTATCTAGGATAATTAAAAGAATGCTCGAAGTGTTCTTGCATTAGTCATCGTAATATTCACAATCTCTACTCAAACATTATTTTCAAATGTTGTATCACTTCCAATCGTAGTTTGTGTATCAAACTGTGATTCACTTACCGAAACATTCCTCGCATTGGAGATATGCAAATCACGTGGAGAGTGTCCAAAGCGTTTGTCGTTTTGATGTGTTACGCCGCCGGCATCCGTGACGCACGCATAAAACTTGTTCTTTACTTGCGATTTCAATGCAAACACAACATGTTTTCTTTCATATCACATCTATTTATAGTGGTTCTCAGTAATGGGCTCAGTGAGCGGCGTCGACGTCGGCTTTTTAGCGCATACGCCCTTTATTGCAACTAAAAATAGCTGGCTTATCGCGGAATGATGCCGCTCGCGGATTTGTTCCTCATTAGTGGCGCGATGTCACCGATGAGCTCGCCTATCTGCCCGCGGGCACACTCGAGTCAAACCGGCGAACTCCTTGACCCTACTGCCGATAAAAAGCTGGGCAGCAACACTTTCATACTCATGGACAGTAATCAATTAACTATCTTATTTCGGGTTTGGTTAATAAGGTCAAGTTTTTTAATGAAGAAAGACAGCGTGTAAATGTCTGACGTTAAGTGTCCATTGAGAACGCATTACTTGTATTATTTTATGTAATAATTGTAGTCAGTTCGTTTTGAAATGTAAGCAATTTAATTGCTTTGAATCCAATTCCTGCAATTGAATTGAAAAGAGCAATCGTCGAAGGTGTGCAATATTAAAATGTGGTAGCAGCGTATACAATGGCGAAGGCGGGCGTTCCCTTCCAGCTGTGGGAGCAGCAGAAGGCGATGGAGGAGGCGGCGCTGCGCGAGGCGCGCGAGGCCCGCGAGGCGCGCGAGGCCCGCGAGCGGCACGAGCGCGACCGCGGCGACCTGGCGCGCAAGAAGGACAAGCACGAGCACAGCGCCAACGCCTCCACGCAGGTCAAGCAGAAGCTGCAGGTGAACGTCGCATACTGTCGCTCGGTTATTACTAACTAAATATTTTCAATACACTCCATAAGAGGTTTTCAATTCGATTACATTTTTCTTATTCCTTATAACTCCATTATTTATAAACCGATTTGAATTTTCTTTTTTTATCGGATAAGGGAGACTTTCAAAGGCGGCTCATTTAATTAAATGAGACGTTCTGGACTGAAAACTGTTCTGTAAACTGAAAAATACAGTATCAGCTAGCAGAAAATGAAGACGTTGATATTGAAGTCGATTGTATGTAACGATTTAAGCGTGGTAATTATCTAAGGCCATATATTCTACGATAAAAAAGAAACATATTAACGTTCATTTAACTTAAACGAACACTTTAAAGTCTATTCCTACAGGACGATGATTTTGGAAACGACTAAAATGATTTTGCCTAGCGTTTCTCTTGATAGGGAAGTATCTTAATTTCTTCATACATCTGTAGTATGTATGGAATGAATTCTTTTTGTAAGCGGATCTAATATTCAAAATATTTTATTGACATAATTAAATCGTATAGTAAGCATGACGGATATGGCGTATATTTCACCATCGTTTTCAATATCTTTACTAACAAAATTATAAGGATGGAAAATTGATTGTCCTCCGTACTGTAAACTAATAAAACTGAATTTTTTAGGAGTTCCTAAAGAAAAAGCAAGCTGCAGCGAATGCCAACGGAACAGTACCTGGTTCACCCTATAGAAATTGGTAAGTCCATGTCCGCTATGGTTTATATAATAAACTAAACGACTACGTTACGTTTCAAAATAACTGATACTTAATATGCTTATTTTATTGTACCGAGTTACCGACTTTTAGTAAGTAACATCTTTGGCTGTCTGTGTGTAGGACTAAACTTGGAGACTATTGAATTAATTGTGAAAGGAAGATATTAAATAATAAGAGGAACGTTGCGTAAGCTATTTTCAATATATAAGATGTTTAAAATTTTTGTAAACAAATTTAACAAAAACACAGCAAGTTTTTTGATATGATCAAAACTGATGAAATTCTGATTTTGGTATTGATTTCATAGAATTGTCAGTATCAACTCATATACATATGTATATTCAAT
>DWOQ01000532.1:0-11131 GCA_018251115.1 Codatractus alcaeus
CAAAAAAATCCATAACAAATCCATAGCAGAAAAATAAGTACAGTGCTTACATTTAGAGATTAAGATACTTATTCAGATTATATTCCACGGGTTTACCTTATTAACTAGGCCGTATAATTATTAACTACACCGTTAAGTGAAGTACAATACATAATAGTTAACAATATCCTTACAACACGTGAATTGACCCAAACAACCTTTACGTAAACTATGAAATTATTCATATCTTGTAGCAAAGTCACAAGTACGTAAGTTGATAAACAACATCAAGGAAATACGGAATGGAGACTAAAACTAGTCACATACATGGCATAAACAAATATTTTAAAAACCAAAATACAATTTGAATTATTCGTTATTAATTTATGAAATAATATATTGTAGTAATTGGTTATAAGTTAATTGTGTCTTAAAAACAAATAAAAACTATACATGAAGTCTACAAATAATTTTAACATTATTTACATTGCTATAAATAAGTAGCTAAGTCTTGAAATAAATGCAATCTTATATAATAATAATTTCCTATACTGCATATAAAGGAAAAGAAAAACAAGTTGCTTTAATAATATAAATCATAATGTGCGTTGATGTTTATACCGCTTAATGCTATCGTTCGAATTTATTTTGTGACGGTACATTAATTCGTTGCATGCATAACGGCCGGTATAACATACTTAAAATGCAGTACATTGCAAGCGCTTTTAATTTAGTACATTAATACATAAACATGTCTTGAGGCTAAAGATAAAAATTATATCACATTTATTCCCACACGTACTACATGAGAATTTACGAACATTGATTTCCAGCTGTAAATTCAACAATAATTTGGCACACATATTTACTGTAGCATGCGTCTTTATGGCCCCTAAAGATCGCATATAACGCAGTAAGCTTATTTTAGGTGTCAGCGGAGGAGAGCGGGGTCCCATGTTTACCCTCCAGGCGAGGATTGTACATACAGAATGGAACTGGGCCGACTATGGTGTTTGCCAACTAGTCAACTAGTAGCACAATGGGTTTTTAAGTAGCCGACTAGTCGACCGATTATTCGGTAATACTGACTATTCAACAACTATAAAACATTCTCAATGTGGAGTTGTGGCTTTATAACATTATTGTGTTTAACTCTTACTGTTACCATTTTTTATTTTATTAATTTAAGACTTACAAAAATAATATTAACTTAATTAAATATCAACTTGAATGGCCATTAATGAAGCTACAATATTTATATGTTACACGAAAGTATACGCGTTTTTTACTTTAATTAGAACCAACAATTTATATAACTTTATCATCAGTTAAAACAAAATTTGTTTACCGGTCAATCAGCATAATTATTTTACCGACTAATCGCCAACTAATCACCCAACATGAAAGAAGTTGAGTAGAAGGCTTGGCCGATTAGTCGACCGATCTATAAAAAGATTTGTCTAGGTGGGTGGCTTGAGCGGTGTGTTACCGACGTGTAAATTGTTCAGCTGGGGTAGCAGTATCGCGGCCGTAGCGATGGTGGTAACCAGCACGAACACTGCGAGCAAAGCGCGATCAGCCACCACTGCCACCTGTTTCATATTTAAGGAAACTTTAATTTTTATACGTTACTATGTTTTCTACGTACACACAGACATAATTAAGTACACAAGTACCCAGTATGCCTATCATAAGTTATTATTTAGATGGCTATCTGACTAGCGTATACATACATAGTAATCAAGTATTTCCTTGAACTAGTGATCCAGTAGGCGGTCGAAATTTTACCGTACTTAATATATTGTATATTTTAATGTTAGTGAGGTGGTTTGGTCAAACTGGCATTTTAAAGTTTTTTGACATTTTTAAGTTCTTTGCGCACAACCTCTAGTCTATACTACTGTTTGGCAACTTGTCATTGACAGTGCAAACGTAAAGTGTGATTTTTTTATTTAATTCAGTTTAATGTTTTTAATATATGTATAAAAATATAATGATGATTATGTTTCACATTCATTAAGACAAAAAATTTAAAGACAAATTATATTTCTTTTCAATTTAACCAGAGCTTCTCGGCCTTTTGGCTAAGATCAAAGTGTAGAACCAGAGATTTTAACCATAAACAAAAGAGTATATATAAATAAATGTGTATATATGAATGTGTGTGTCAAATGCATGATAGTGAGTGTAATATTTTATTTACTGATTTAATGTCCTTTATAAGATTTAATATTGAAAAATGTGGGCGTTCTGCAGTTCTCCTGCATATAAACTATAAATGTGGCAAATTTTATACTCCTCCGTCCGAGAAAGTTTTGTAAGAATGGGTCCAAAGTTTTTGCTTCACGTATTAATATTACATACAATACAATACAATAGTCTTTATTTGCATATAAATAAGGTACATAGCGGTCTTACACATTAATTACCTATCTTCTTATTCTACCTTTAAGGCATACCAATGTCATTGATTTGATTTAAAATATAATTTTCATTATTAAATAAATTGACATGGTACATAGGGAAAATACAGTAATCGTTTTGACATTGAAGAAAAATTTAATGAAAATTTGATATAAATATTCACTTTGTCTTAACCGACCGACCTCTTCACCTAGTTACTGAACCTATGGGATAGCATTAACCACTAAACACCCGGTAACGCATGTCCAAACTTGCAATGTAGGAAGCCTAGCACTTTAAAATATAATATATTAAACATAAATCTTGGCATGTGTTCCTATTATAATATCCTTATTCCCGTACTTCCTTGTTTATCATGATAAATTGGAGCCAAGGGTACAATACGGAAAACATTTCCGCACATTACAATAGCTTACGTCGTAATTTTATGGTTTTCGTGTCATGGGCCTGAAATGTGTAAATTAGTCGGGTGAGATTTATGTAACTCATGTTTCTAAAGAGATTTCTCATTTATTTTAACTTCTATGTTTAAAATATGCATAAAGGAAAATTAAACAAAATAATAATAGACAGTATTATCACAACTGGTTCTTAAAAATTTTATAATTAATTCAAAACATGTTATATAATTATATTTATATTTATTTTAATCAGAAATATATTTAAAATTTTATAAAATGCCATAAAAATCAATGCGTAATTTGTTTAATTATTTAATCCTAATTTATTAAATATTCTACTTAATCTTCTTTCTTGATATTTTTATGTTATGAATCGTTGTTTCCTTCTGACATCTTTTTTTTTTTTATTTCGCAGGGGAATGCATTTACGCCATCTGACATCTTCTACGTCCTAACTCTACAGTCGATCATAGATATACTGTCCTAAGAACTCTGTGACGTTTCCAGATAACCTTGTACATAATAAATATGTTATTTATAATATAGATAATAAGTAATAATATCGATAATATAATAATTTATATAATAAAGAAGTAAATTCGAATACTTTATTTCATAAGTGTCCCTAAGCACACCTTAAGACGTGAATACATACAAATATTCACAATTCGGGAGCATATGTTCAATTTATTACCTGATTGATTTTCCTTTCAATGTTATATTACATAATGTGTAATAAAATCTATTTATTCATATTCAGTTCATGTAAAAATTCTATTACGCGTCTGTCACTCTTCATCATTATTCTATTCATATCGCCGAACAAGAGATGAAAGTGTAATGCCGAGAGCACGGAGATTCATTTTAAATTCAGTCGATTCTGGCCAATTCTTACAAGTTTTATTGAATGCAATTAAAAAATTAATGTTTTTTGTTTTCGTTTTAATGACCTTTTTTATTGATTATTATTAATAACTCTGGCAATGTCGCCCGCGTGCTTGCTAACGATGGACATTATTGTATGAAATAAGCAAGGAATTACTGTGAAAAAATGAAATAGGCAAGGAATTCCTGTAAAAAAATGTATGCTTCTAAACCTAGCCACAGTGTCCCACAACAATTATTATAAAATGGTATGTTTAGAAAAGAAAAATTATAGGACGCGCGAAGAATATTTCGCCAAAATTTAAATCCGGAAAAAAGTTTACCAAACAAAATGGGACATGCAAAAAAAATTACCATTTGCAGATACATTATATTATACTTATATTCTATATCTATATTCATATATTTATATCTTCATTGTACTTACACAACTACAAATAGAAAAAGAATCTATAAATACAAATTTATACCAAAAGAGTAATTTGATAACTATTTAGTAACTTTGTCCCCGTGTATTTTTGTTTATTTCACTGTCTGTCTAATGACTTTGTGTATATTTAGATTTTGTGCGACAGTACCTGTTTCCATTCTAAATTAGCTCGTTCTAAGCGTTCGTTCGCGGCGACGCGTTGCTCGTGGCGCGCTGCTGCTTCGCGGATAGTGCAACCGCAACACGAGCAACGCGGGCAGACCGGTGCGCAGCAACCATCTGCCGGTGCCGCCCCCGAGCCCGGCCCTGGTGTACCGCGATCTATGCCAAGACTTAATATTTACCAACGTATTTTTTCGTTTTTATTTGGCATAGTTGCGATAAGTTTTATCGTAACTAAAATATATTTTACAATATAAATATATAATTCCAGGACTATACGATTGCAGTGGACAATTGCCATAAAATTATCTCGTTCACCAACCGTTTATTAATAATATTCACTAACTTCCTATTACACTCTCTCCAATACAAACCATACAATCAAAACATACAATAAGAACGGGTTCCCGCTTACTGGTCGCGCTTATTAAAACTTCAGGACAAGACTTAAAATTAAAAATATCTAACAATTCGCAAAGCTTCATAATTTATGAATTCATTTGTATACTTCGTTTGACTGAGATTAATCTTCATCATTATTTATATTAGGGTTACGACGCAGGCCGGGAGTTGAACTAACCCCTTGTTTTTGTTTGTTAAATCGGAATTAATAAACGTTAATGTTTAAACAAATGGTAACATTTGCGTAATTTCAAAACGGATAAAAAAAGTTATTGGTAACTGACAAACTATAAAACTAGAAGGGCAAAAACGGGGGAAACTTTTACTAATTATTATGTTTCCCCCTCCACCTATATCGTCCCATAAAATGATGTCTGGTCACTAATCATGGCGAAACTGTGAACGGATATTTCGTATTCTACAACACACATCACATAATAACGAGTCAGTGGGGAAACACATTATCACTTGAAGGCAAAAATATTGTTGTTTACGATTGTAAGTTGTTAGTTGCGTTTACGTCTTTCAAAAAAGGTACACCCTTGTTTAGAAAATTAAAGCAAAATTTCCTCCACGCAAACTTTTATTAGCTTATTACTAGAACAAGAGCCTGTTCTCAGAAACAAAGGGCTTCGAGCGTGACCTTTCGCACAGTTTTACTGTAGAGTAGCAAAGTAACACGTGGTACATTTTAACGATTTAATACAGTTGACTTCTACATTGAAATTTAGACGTATGTTTATTTTTATGAGATTTTCTTACAATGTAATGAATAAGGACTGTTTTAGGCATACCTATTCGTTTTTTTTTATTTTTTGTTCCTTTTTTATAACTCCGTCATTTATAAACATACATTGGTGCTACACTATTAAATAATTCTGACAGACAAATATACTTACGAGTGTAACGAGTAAAAATACGAATTTGAATCTACTGCAATAAAATAAAAATGTACTTCAAATGCTAAGAGACATATTTATTTCACAGAACTGTGAGATAAATCAAATTTTAATGTTAAGAACATAAAAATAAATATGACTCTGGAATTATATGTACTACATCTTAAAAGTAATTAAACTCACTGAGGTGGTTGTGGTTGTGGCGGGCGAATCTCGGCGAGGCCGGTATGGCGGGCGCGCTTTCGCAGCGCACGTCGGCCTTGAGCCGCGAGCCGGTACGCGGGTTCACCTGCACGTTGCTGCTTACCGCCGCTGCGCCGCTGTCGCCCTGGTACATGATATGTATTTGTATTGTTTCTCTTTCGTTCTTTATCACTGCTTTCACTTTGTTGTTACTCTCTCTCTCTCTCTCTCTCACACACACACACACACACACACACACACAAAGGCGCGCGGGCGCGCACTAACCTAAAAACTAGGAGACCAGAATATATATATTCATATATATTTTTCATCACTATGCCAATAAGCCAATAACCACTAGATCTTTCATTCAGCCATTCTGTCATTTACTTTGCAAATATGACATGTATTATACTGTAACTGTTAAACTAAATTAAAACGACATTTCCAATTTAAATACCTACCTACTGATCACTGAAAATACTAAAGGTATTTGACAACTTTTTCAACCATTTTATTTTCATTTATCATAGACCAAACGTAAGGTTGATAATTTTATGATATAGTGGTGGTGGCAGTGCCTCCGAAGTCGAACCACGCGAGGTTGTCCGCCTTCAGGACACCGTGAAATTTTGCAACTATGCCTACATTTATATAAACATATTATTATGTATTTTGTTACTAACCACAAATCGTTCACGGTTTTAAATTTGGACGCAAATTTTCTCACAAACGATCCCGGCTTTTAGCTTTAGTCTAAGATTGCCAAGAAAATGAAAGTCACAGCTTAGCAACTGCCAAAATCTTACACTTACATTAACGGAAATGTGTCCGTTTCGCGACATTTGTTATATATTTTCGGTATTTTCTTGCTACATTTCCACGTTTAACGTCGCCGACGCTAACGCACTTAGGACACAATACTCGGGATCTTTAGCAAATAATGGATACAAACTGTACTAAGAAGTTGGACGTATTTCGAATTCACCGCAAAGCAAGTCAAACTTTGTGATTACGTCATTCTATTTCTTTATTGAGTATTGTTTGCCTCAATACTGGATTAATTAACAAATGCAACAAAATCATTAATAAAATCATAAAATATGAGATCCATATCTATATAATTTGGGTGATGAGACAAACCTTTAGTGTTACACGAGTAATGAAAATGTACCACACCCCAAGAATTTAATTAAAAAATGTCTTTAACAGATACGACGAATAAAAGGAACGCTTAGCAATTCCAATACCCTACAAACTCTAAGTCTACAAATCAATACCAAAAACTTTTTAGATAACTTGCAGATTTTTCATATCTGAAGATTTCTAATTTCCATATTTTACACTTTTGTCATCAAAACGGACCGACATCGCTTAAATTAATTTATCAGCCTTAATATTACTAATATTTATTTAAAACTATTAACTTACTAAAGCCTTGAAGAAATTAATATCTGTACCAATATTTCTGTTTACATATTGCGATAACTTAGAACTTTGTGTTGAAATAGAATATAATATGAATTAGTTATTATGAACTAATTAATTCGTTTTAAATGTAATTTTATAAACCCCAAATTACTCGACTTAACATACTACAACTAAACTTGACTGTATAAATAATGTTGTCTCTAGAGAGTAGAATATTTATTTCTTTATCGTAAGTAAATACATACAACGTTCGTACATAACGATTTAAGTATATTGTATTTTGTAACCGAACAACTGTATGCATGAAATGTTGTGTAAGACTTGAGATAACGCTCGGAAATGCTTAGAGGATTGTGTTTATTTAATCAAGTGTTACCCGTTGGCAATCAATCTTCTCGTCCCCCTGTCAACCGAATCCCACCCCAAAGTCTTCGGCAACTTTATCGTTGTGGTTTCAGATCTAAATTTTTCCTTGAAATACATTGCGAAAAATTTCGTCGATTAATATTATATGACTTTTGGAAAAAATATATCAATTGTAAAATAACAAGTACTAATTTATGTGTGTATTACACATTAATTATCACTTGCTAAGCGGTGAAGGAAAACATCATGAGGAAATCCAGTTCCTGAGTTCTAAAAAATCCGCCAACACGCATTTGGCCAGCGTGCCACCATGGCCTAACTCCTTCTCACTGTGAAAGGAGACCAGTGTACAGCAGTGAGACAAAAAAGGTTTATAATAAAAGTAGAAAACATTTCTACCAAATTAAAGTGGCTTGGACTAGGTGTATCTTATTTAAATTAGTAAACGAAGCCAGACGTTTTGCCACATCACTCGTTACTATGCCATATTTTATGAATATTTATGTGTCGGAATAAGGCCGTAAACTATTAATTTCGACATCAGATATTCCGGGCGGATAACATAGGTAACCGAGCACAGAAAAACAATGAACGCACTACAACGACTCGTTATAATCGTCTAACAATTAACTAAACACTAACAAACTAAACAAAACGAAGCGAATAACAGTTCTCAGTGCGGAGGCCACCGCTCCACTTAACCGCTAAACGGTCAGTCTCTGGCCATATGTATCGTCCCTCTACTAGCTAAACTCTGTTGTAGCACGAAATTAGCCAAGTTTTGACGTCACTGCGACGGTGCTGCCATCTCTCGGAATTCGTGCTACACTCCGTATTACGTCTATATCTAATAACCGTCTCCGACATATAGTTATAGGAACAACTATAACACTTTTACGGACGTTTACGTTGATCGTTTTACGTTTTACTCTTCACGTTGATCAAGTTATATGGTATGCTCCGAACCTTTCTCGAAGAAAGACACTAGCCCAGCTATGAGACAGTATTGCATCAACAGTGGCCTACATTATATATGACACTCTACTCAGAAGGTAAGTTAATGAATCTTCGTAATAAATGATGCAGAAAATAACTTACTAGTGAGTGAAGGTAATTAGGGTGGAAGGTAAAATTATGAAGGACGCTCGGTCTGTCACTCCGGTCCGAAAGGCTAGAGAAACAATTATTTACCTGAAGGTACACGAAAGCCCATTCAAAGGTCCAATTCTTAACCTGCATGAACCTTATATAAAATCGATAATTTATATACATTAAAATGATAAACATACATATGTATGATTTCATAACCTACTCGGGGTAAACGATGATTAAAGTTGGCAACTGTCGGAAAGAAAAGGCTACAAGTGATCATCTTGACACGGCAATTGGCTGATTTGCAATATAACTTGCAATGTAACAGTTTTACGTGTTTGGTAGAGCGTCTCTTGATTATTGAATTGCACTATCCTGATTATAGTTTGTACAGCACTGTGATTTATAACTGTAGAGCAAATAAAATTTACCAGCCAATGTGGTGTTTTTTCTCCTTACCCGATTACCCAAGCCAGTCTGAAATGTCTGAGATCACATATGTAAGTGACTGTTAAAAAGGACTCTCTTCTACTTGCCTTTATGTAAGAAGCTCTTATTATTTTGAACTCATCTTTAAGTTACCGTTCACTACGCTCTAAATGCAGATTGTAAGACTCAACAGCACTTTGAAAACGTTATAGACAACTTTCAAGTAGAAAAGTTTCGTTTGATGTTGCTCAAAACAAGTAATAATTAATTTCTAGTAGCATATGCTACTGTACATTGTTATACTACTATATTCACTGCATTTATTTATTCTATGTATAGTTATATAACTAACACATAACGTAAAATTACAATGTTAAGCTAGAAGCAATGTCGTAAAAGCTTAAAATTTACATACATCAGTAGTGGCTAACGCAGATTTTTTGATGAATTTGAAACAGAAAAGCGTGAAATCCATCTGATGGTAACTGGTCTTCGCCGCATGCTAATCGGCCCAATACATAATGTTCCCTTGAAATAAGAACACAGAAGCGCTCAACACTACTGTTGTAAGGCATAATATGCATAATTAGGTGCTGGAATGAAAAATATACGATCCGAATGCGAAACTGTGGCTACACTAATCCAATAAACTTAAAATAAACAATTCGATACGTCGCTCAATAGTGGGATATTTAGAATGCTAGTCATGCTAAATATCGTCTAAATTATAAATTTTGTTTTCCGATACTCAATGTTTGTTTATTCGTCTTTGTGACAATGACACTCACGACACAGGGAATCCTAGTGTGAAGTTATGAATGTAGAAAACGTATCTCTATATTAAAATAAATTTAGCTTATCCTGAATACCTGTCAGTTGCTAAAAGATTTATCTTCTTACGTAATATTTATCGTGTATGGTTGTATGTTTGGTTTTCTCGCTTATACTCTTACGGTAGAAAGTAATTTACACACTCTTTTGAGCCTGTTTCAATTTAGAAACCAATATCAACGACGATATTAAAACATGTTTCTTTGAAAACGCGTGAATTTTCTCCGACTGAGTTTTATGGAATTCCTGGAGATGTGTTGAAGATGTGGAAAGAAAGATTAATAATTTTTATCTGCATTATACAGCGAATGTGTTAAGGGACGGAATAAAATCGGTTATGAAATGCTTTATCGCGGAATTCGAATTCAATCACTCGTATGCCTTTATTTAAAATCATTTTTTCGCTACATGTTTTATTTATTTATTTACTTATATGATTCTATGCATGTATTCATATATATGTAAATACGGAAGATTGGTTACGCTTGAAATATAAAGCAGATGCTATCAAAAGCAAAGAATACAAAATTAGACGCAGTTTTATTTTTAGCGAAGTTAATAAATTCTAACACTCTCTCTTACCCTCAACTCTGTCTCTCTTACAGTTGAGGGTTAATATTAACACTAGTAGACATACACACTCGTATATAAGAATCATATTATTTCTTCTCTGATACTAATTATACTGGACGAAACTGACAGAATTTTTATACAGCGGATTGTAATGCAATTAAGTGGCGCTTATTTAAGTAAATCAGACGACTTTTAGGACATATTTTAGCCAAATTTAGAAACTATTTTAGTACTTGTCTTGCACAGATAACATTTTTGTATTTAAAATTAGAGTAACTAATTTAGTTGTCCACGTGGTACATAGACAGACGGTGCTGACATATTATATGTACGTCAACTCAAAACAGGATTGGAATACTGCGGTAGACGATGAAAGTGTTGCTACCTCAAAAAACTCACTTAGTCTTAGAAGCGCGGTATATATTTGAACTTGAATTTGAATTTAAACGTCTCTGTCTTTCAACCTTTCAAGTTTCAAACGAGAGCGGCAGCAGTTAATACCGGTGTCAAAAGTTCCTGTTCTATATAGAAGATACACGTAGATGTAGCTGTGTCGCCCAAGTCATAGTAGAGTTCTACGATGGTTCTTCGGCGCCTCGTTTGACACTTGGCATGTCAGTGGCCAAAGACACCCTCTGTCAATG
>DWOQ01000533.1:0-11127 GCA_018251115.1 Codatractus alcaeus
ATAAAATATCCATATATACTTACAATGGTAATATTTTTATGGTCTGAACTAAAACAAATCAATAATTTGAACAATAATGAAGATTACTTAATTATCTTCAAGGTTCCAGAATCTAGGAGTCTTCTACAAATTACGTACACTTCCCTACTACTTTTGAGATGTGTTTCGGTTTAAAAAGTATTTACTTTCTATTAAATAAAGTGAATCGGATGCGTTTATCTTGCGAGAGCTCTGTGCGTAAGCGCAGTGGTAATTGAGGCCATGTATTTCGTTCAATGTCCATACATTGAACTTGGAGCTATGCGCTGAGTAAAATTACAGTCGAGTTCATAGCAGAGCGTTCATTATAGATCAATCCGTGTACTTTTCGACATTTGACTAAAAAAAAATCTTTACAATAAATTTTAATGAACGTTAAGAATGTAAACCGAACTTTTATATTTGATGGTGGTCTAAAATGGTATTTTCTTAGTATTATTATACCCATTAACAGGACCAGGCTGATTTATACGACAGATAACTTGTGTGCATTTGTTCTTAGTTTTAATTTTTTTTTTTGGAATTGGGTCGTTACCGTTGGCCATAGTGGTCGACAGCTTTACCGATTTTCATATGGCAAGCCCCTGACGGGGCTCAACCTTGGGAGAACAGAAGACTATGATCGGGAAGGGAGGGAGGGCTTGGGTCCCTGTTTCCGGTTATCTTGACCATCCACCTTCGCGAAAGGGCCGTGCGCCTCTTATTAAATTGGGATTGCCGCTGACCCAAAAGCACGTCCTGTGAGGTACTTTTGATTAATCAGTTACGGTCTGTACAAACGTTGTATATATAATAGATGTAGTACATTTAACCAAAGTTTGCATTGTTTTAAAAATCTTGTTATTTTTCAATCTATTGAATATAAGAATTAAAAGAAATACGTTCATCTAAAAAAGGCGCTGGAAGCAACTAATATACCAAGCGGTTAAAAGTTAAAGTTTCCCAAATTCAAAAATATATTTTAAGCAAACAATTTTTGTTTCTCATAAAGTGTAACACTCACACTCGCTCATTAGATTTAGCTCGTTCGTTTATTGCTTTCATTCTTACATTTTGCATTCTACAAAAGCATATATTGAATGTTTACTTATATGTATTTTAATTTAATCTCACGTGTGTTCCAATCCGTCAATGTTTAGAAGTCCATTGCTGAATACATGCCTCTCGTAGAAAACAGAAGTTGTTATCCCTTAACGAGAAAACAGATATGTTACAGTTTAACATATAATATATGTTGTCACGTACATATTTATATAATATAATATATACAATATACATATATACGTGACATTGCAGCTTCCAAACAGATGAACCGATTTTCATTTGTTTTTTTTTTGTTTGATAGATGACTTGCTCTAAAGAGTCAATCGTTTGAAGATCGTTAGTTCTTTTTCACAGTCGCACGGGTTTGTTTTTAGTTTAATCTAGCTTGTGAAGTGAATACTGTATTTGATTGTAGGTATGTGTTGCTGATCGCAGTACACAATAACGCAACGCAACACAACGTAGAAACACGTTGTCTACACATACTTCTTTTCAGTTAGTATTGACACGGTTATGGAACAACTGTTTGGTTTTCATGTCGCTATGAAAGTGTTTTTTTTAAATAGCAGGACAGTTTGTTATCTTTGTCGAGTTGGTAGTTTTAGTTGCGCACGATTGTCACACGGACTCGTGTTGTGATATATAATTATATTTGGTATATCTCTTTGTCAGCGAGTATTGAAAGTCGAACACGAGTCGATACTTATGAAAATATAGAAAAATATTTAGTTATTTTTGGTTTTATTCATTGTATTGTATTCATTGTGTAGAATATCGATATATGATATAAAATATGATTGTAAACGATTCTTAGTTACTGAATAACATATCTATACAGTATCTGCCCCTTCCTCTCTTTTACTGAATCAACTCATCTCTTACATCTACTGCAAGACAGGGAGCGTAGCTTTTATAGGCCGCCACAAAAGCGCACGTAATGACAGGCAAACAAAAGAAATAAATATAATTTAAAATGGTTTTAAGATGAATCTATTTTAATAACGCAATAGGATTCAACATAGCTGTCAGTCAATACGCAACCTTACTTACATTACACAAGTTCACGTCAGCTTAAAAGCCAAAACTCCATTAATGCTAGCTTTAAATGTGTAACGATCGCACTCTGTCAATACACATCAATGGAGATTGATTGCTCTTAGGCAATTCGACATGAGAAGCATCGTTTAATAAATCGACTTAGGCGGTTAAAGAAGGCTCAGGATGGGTCCATTTCAAATTAGTTGTATATAAAGAAGGCCAGGTGGTAGTACTCGTTTAGTTCGACCTGGAAAGGTACGACCTCATAATCCTCCGTGAAGCAATTTTTGTGTTTCGGTTTGGAGAGGGGTGGTTGCCGGCTATACTTAAATACGAGGCGAACATCTTATTCCTCAGGGTTAGCAACGCATCTGTGATCAAACATTGGTACGATCATTGTACTTAGGGATGATTACTGATGTCCAAGGGCGGCAATGACAACTTAGCATCTGGTGAACTGCATGCTCGTTTGCTAACTTTACACGAAGCAGTTTGTAGGTGGTGGTATCCTTGGTGGTTCGATACCAGTGGCACCATTGCCGCAATCATTTCTGTTTTATACCAGCACTTCTGTGTTCTGGTTTAAGGACTGTTAAATAGTCATTTACACGAGGCCTGCTAGTCACTCCTATCGCTATCCTCACGAACTCATCAAAACTTTAGGTAGGAATTCTAGATGGCAGGCTTGAAGGCAGGAGGTGGCTACGCTGACGGTGGCTACTTACAATCAAATGGACTGCATGTTCGTTTACTTTTATTTAAAAAATAAAAAATGTCCACCTATGGTCAATACAATGATAATGCAAAACATATTCCCAATAAGTCAATTTGAATTTGATGCATTCGTTTACCGTTAAAATTTTGATAGCTTAGTGTTATACATATCAGAATCTGTGCTCCCAAAGTTTAGCTCAAATGGACATAATTTTTGAAATTCCTATTTTATATACTACTACGATAACAAGTTATTTTAAAACATTGTGAAGTTTTGTTAAATGTTAGGTTCTATTATGTATAACGTCTTTGTAAAGACCGCAAGACAATACATGTAAAAAAGAACAAATTAACACAGGTTCTGTGTCGTATAAATCCGACTGGATCGACTACTAAACGTAAGCCTTGCATTAGTCTTGCTCGTACTTAAATCCATTTCTAAAATAACGTAAATTTTGCTAGCGGTTAAAGATCCATTTAGTTAGGTAACCATATTAGAATTGGTTTAAAGACGTCGGCTGTCGACAGTCATTGGCATTTACCGACAAAGTTGTGGATCTACGGATCGGATTGAAATAAAGTTGGCATTGAGCTCTTTTAATGACTATTTACTTGGACACATATTCAATATGTGCTGCATTATGCCAATAAAGTGACCATTGGGGCAATGGTCACAATATCAATGCACGCAGGGGATTTCCGGTTCGATCCCCGGTCGGGAAATCTAAATAGATAGGTACATTGTTTGGTAGTATGTGTAGTGAGTACTTATATTAGTCCATGGTTATTTTGTTTTGTATTCATTTTTGAACGGAACCTTGCCTTTCTCTATAATGTTCTAATGATAAAACCACTTGGGCAACATTTTTAACAGTAAAGAGCGTGGAATATCAGGTAGTTTCTATTAATATATTATTTATTGGAATATTTTATTGATATTTTAACAAAAGCAACTCTTTAATATAGGTTTACAATTAGTTATTTTGTAAGGTTCAAAGTTATGTAACGCGAAATGCGCTTGAATTGTTAGGTTACAGGCTATTGAAGTTACAGATAATCTAAGCGGCCTGTAACAAAGATTACGCTGGATTTATTGGAGCAATGTCACCAACAATAGGACAGCCTGGCACTTTGGAGGATAACTAACAAATAATGTGTCATTTGTTATTGGTCACCGCGGCTCAGATGGGTATCTGTCGGGTGTAAGCAGATACCAATTAGGCAAATGTAATTAGGGCTGCGCATTTGTGTACATTTTTTCAAATGTACATCTACAATACATGTGAAATTATAGATATTTGATTGTTAACTGCATGTTGAAGGCCGCTTTTGTGTTTTTATACAACATATACTGTGTATGTGTTGGACAATGAATTTGTCATTATTACAAAATAAACGATATTAAATAAAATCACAGTAGGAACGAATCGCAATAATTGAGTTAGTTGAGAAACAATTTTAAAAGTTCGACGATCAATAAATAATGTTACACTGCTGTTAACAGACACACAAACACACACAGAGAAATCTGTTTTTGTCTCACTGCTGGGCACAGGTCTTTGTCAGTGTGAGTGGAGTTTGAGCCAAATACGCTAGCGAAGTTTGGATTGCTAAACTTCACCTTTGAAAACATATCCTTATTCAGAAAATTCAACAAGGCAATCAAATTCTATTTAATTAAAATCTAAATTCTATTTAATTAAAGCATATGGATTCAAAATCTACGGTGCTTGTCTGTGATTTCAAACCCTTCATGTTAATGGTCGATATCAAACCAATTTACTTCTTACCAGATGATTACTAGTGCCAATTTTTAATTTTCATTATCAGCCAGCCCTACAAGTTCAGTTGAAGCTAAACCACTTTCGAATCAATGCATCGATTTTGAACGCGTTATCTGGTTCGACACAAGCGAATTTAATGAATAGAGTCGAATAACTTACGGGGGATCTGAATAATCGACACCGAGCAATCAGATCGCTATCGATTTCGCCGATTTATAAGGATCTCATGCATTTCCTGCTACGTACAACCGATTCCGAGATAACTGCACTAGTGAGCCTTTACGAATGTAATTTGTTTCTGGCGATGTAATTTCTCGTGTAAGACTCGTAACTTAGATATATATACATAGATTGTGTCTTTCGAAGTTATTCGGTTAATTATCCCATATCAACTTCACCAAATTGACATTGTTTTTGAAGTCGATATGATCAATATAGACTTCCAAAACTATGACGAATATGTACCAATATCGAGTGTGTATGAGGTGCGAAATTATTTTGGTGATTATTTGGAATTAATTTATTTACAATTATAACAGCTATAATTGTTTATAAAGATACATTAGGGCTGCCGAATATTAAGTTGCATACGGCATTAAAATATGGCCGATTTTTTACACCGTTCAATTTAAAACATGGCAGCAATGTTGTGTAAGAAATAAGTTGAGTAGTATTTGTTTTTTCTTTTAACGTTTTGTTTAACGAGGTTAGTGTTTCAATGGGTGTTAGTTTCGTTCGATCTATGATATAGCGCTATCAATCAGCTATCAGAGCCTCGTCCGTGTTTATCAGGATGCACCACAATCAGGTGTATAACATTTTCGGCTGTAGAGATTGATCGAAGATGGTAATGTAATCACAGAAATTGTAAGTGTAAGTAACATAGTAACGATATATTATATATATTCCGACTTTGGATAATTATTTCTGCATGTATTCAATGCGCCCACAACGCTGCTAAACAAATAGTCCGATGAATTATTAACAACTCGACATTAAATTTGCATTTCTTGCTCAGATTGTACGCATTGCGTTACCAACTTTACGGGTGCGTCGCATTTATCAAATTAAAATATCTGAAAGGCGTTGATTGTGTTAGTCAGATACGCACAAATTATAAGGGAATGGTTGTAAAGATTATGTAATCTATTAAGCGAGTAAATTTATTTGCTAACGTTTTTAAGTAAATTATTCTTACATATTTCGGATTATTTGGATGTCAATCGCTAGATATAAAAAAATGATGAGTAATTTAGGCTCTATGATGTAATATGCATACTTACAAACATACATACTGTTAAAAAAAGCTCTTCCTTTCGGCTCTAACGTTGCGAGAAACACGGAAAAAGCTATATAGCAAGGTGATACTATACGAAATATATGTTTAAGTGGATTCAGGGTATTGTAAAGTTGTCATAGTTACATAAGGAATGTTCTAATTTAGTTCTCCTGAAGGGACGCAGGTTGTAAGATATTTGGAGTGGCTTACAGGTGTCCATCAATAATAACGATTAATAAACATCAATTGGCATGTATCCTGGATAGCTACTTATTACTAGAATGGACTACAGAACTTTTCTTCTCACGTCACAAAAACTTACCGTCCTTTTTCATGGCGACAACGGCGTGCGGAACACCTTTCCAAGGGCTGGGTAGGTCCAGAAATACTGCGTCGGCTTTGCCATTCAGCTCTTCGCCAAAACCTTGCGCGAGAACATCTCGATGTTTTACCTATACAAAAACAAATAAATCTATTATTTCTTTTTCATGATTAAGGATGCCATATTGAGTATTTACATGATAGGTAAATAATTTATTAAGATAATTATATGTTAATTTACCTGATTATAAAGCCGTGATTAGTTTCTGTTAATTATCTTAAATTATAATTATTATATATTACTTGTTATTTTCATAAAATACCCTTATTGCTTTCAACCTTACTAGCATAAAAAACTATGCCTTCATACTGCACACTACAACTACAAAATGTTACGACGATAAGAGATTTAAATTAAAAGTTGAACCATGTGCCTAGCTCACACTAACTTAAACACCCAGCACTGCCCTTTCTAGGGGAGGACTGTATCTAGCGGTGGACTACATCGAGACCTTGATCTAGTCCCACTTAACAGATCAGCGTGTTATAGTATCGTTACACAAGAACAAGACTGTCCCAATCACGTTTCTAGTTTTGTGGACTAAACAACATAGTTAATACTTTTTGTTACTTACAGTAACGAAATCAGCCAGTCCGTGGTCAGCTAACTCTTCCCGAGCGACATTCGCCCGATGCTCGTGGAAGTCGAATGTATGGATATGCCCGTGCGGGCTCACTCGACGTATCAGTGCGTGCGTTAGAGAGCCACTTCCAGTACCTTATGGACAATACCTTTTGTATATGTTTGTATGTGTTACAAAAACAACAAGAATACATGTTCATCATCATCGACGATTTTTGTCCCATTACTAGGCACGGGTCTCCTCTCAGAGTGAGAAGGATTTAGGCCATAGTCCACCAGCTGTCCAAGTGCGGATTGGTAGACTTCACACACCTTTGAGAACTTTTCTAAGAACTGTTAGGCGTGTAGGTTTCCTCACGATGTTTTCCTTCACCGCTAGGCAAATAATAATTAATTACTAATACGCAAATAATTTCGAAAAATCAGAGGTGCGTTCCTGAGGTTTGAACTCAGGACCTCCCGATTGAGAAGGCGAATTTTTAACCACTAGGCTATCAATAATATACATATAATTTTAAACACACAATGTAGATGTCGCCGTGGTTTGAATCCAATCACTTTGCAATGCAGGTTAATAACTTGTAGGTGACATAGCTCCATTTATGCAATATAATCATATAATACGATACGGAAGTAGTTACAATTACAATACTAAGCCGTTATGTGATAATTTTGTATTGACATAGATATAGTTTACTTCTTGTGGCAACGCGATATTAGTAATAACGGTAGTATATTTTGTTTGCGATAACGGATTTGATGGTAGACGGGTGTCGGCGGATTCCAATCTTGCGTCAAGCGGTAGGACGCGAGCCTGGCTTCACCCTACGCACCCCTACCCCACCCACCCTGGCTCCACCGGTTCATTATGCAGCCGCCCACGCCGCGCGCCAATCACATAGCACCGCTGCGATATTGCTCACTCGCTAGAGATTTCACTCATATTTGTCGACAGTATTAAAGATCACATTACATCAAATATCATCTGAACTCTTGGACATGTGCGAGTTATATTGGCGTTTGAGCTTAAAGTTTTCTTTATATTGCTATGTGGATAAGAACGCGTCAATGTAACACAAGTTTGTTACATAGTTTTATAAGTGTAAAGGGGCTGTTTCATTAAAATAAATCAAGTTAATAACATAAGGTAGGAGTAAAGAATTACACAAAAAATATGACGACAATCTAACATAAACAATATCAATATCGTAATAATTAAATATCTATAATAAACTACTATTTTTACTTTACATTACATTAAATTATCTGAAAACATTACATATATAATATTTGAATATTTGTATAGGTTATAACTTATAACACGTAAACTCCTTGTATATTTTAAAAATCATTTATATTTGAATTAAAGAACTAAGGAGATCTATGAAGTAATTTTAAAAATTTAGCTATTGCGATTGACGCAGAGCGCATATTTCTATATTTTGCCGCGTACAATAGTAATAAACACAGCTGTATGTTGGGAACATTGTAATTATTATAAAAAAAGAGACAATTAAAAATTTTATTGATTTCTATAGATAAACCACAAGCACATCCTTCAAGTAAGCGATAAAATCGTTTAGGAATGACGTAACATCCGTGTATGCTAATGTCGCACGGCGCACTGTCGATAGAAGAATGCGCGTGGGCGCAGCACTTGTGTATTACCTGTTCCCGGCATAAAGAATAATCCGGGCCCGTCGTCATTGTGTGCAGGGCTGACAGACTCTCATAGTTCGTATAACGTCTTGTTGGTACGGCTGGACGAGTCTGTTCTAAGTGTTTTTATAGCCTCAAGACAGCCACAGCTCTGCCTGAATGTATAATGTAGCACCGAGTGCGATGTGCCGTCCGTGTCTGATAAGTTATTTCCGCTACTTTGAGGCGATACCCCTCCGGGACATTTTATTTGCTTTTAATTTGTTACTGATGGTATCGATCCGGCGAACTGTAACGCCGGCCATGAATATTTACGTACATGTATTACGTATAATATTATATTTTCTTCGTGCTGTGTATAACTATTTCAGATCTAAAATTCCAAAATTCTAATATAACGCGTACTATACATCTGTAAAATTTCATAGAGATAAAATTTAAGAGATAAGCCGTGAAAGTATAGAACCGTTAATATTTATATTTACACAGGCTTTATTACTTACAATTTGATGATATTGTTTATCATTGAAGAAATTGGCATATTAATGAATAAAATAAATAACCTTGAATTGATGAATATATATTTTAAAACGTTATATTCAAAATAAAACCATATAAAATAACAGTAGCAAGTACAAGGTCCAAGTTACACGTCATTTTTAACTTTTATAAAACGTCTTCGACGAAGGTCGGTATAAATTTAATACTATGCGTATGGAGTTTGGTAAACTTGAAACAGGAAGTTAACCGGCATTACAACTATTTGGTCCAGCATAGCAGTTTATATTATGCATACTACGGCTTATGTCTGTAGTTTCTATTATGGAAGAGTCTTAATCAAATCTATAAGTAATACTAAAATTTGGAAATGGAACTTTGACAAATCCGATATAAAACATTTAATTATATACAGTAATGCGCAAATTATAATGTGACAGTATATGTATAATACAAGCTCATACTCGGACTGACAAAATAATAAACAAGCTAACGTTTTAGTTGTACAAAAATAACTCGATTTGAATACTTTAACCAAAACCGCTGAAGCATTTTTCATATAAAAATCTTTATTTGCTATACTAATCTACCGCTTCACATTTCGTTCACGAAGAGGAGCTGGCACACGGCAAAAGGAATAGCTCTTTTATATTTAAACGTATTTATTCAAACAACACAAACTTCAAATCTTGAATGGACTGATTTCTTATCAACGTAAGTATACTAAGGAGATCAATTAAATTAAATGCTTCTTATACCTTTTTTATGAAACGCTTCCCATAAATAACTATAAATCGAGCGAGAGAGACGACATTAAGGTTGTTATTCGTGTGCGACTTATTGTCTTTATTTACATTCGATACACACCGGTATCCTGTCTTCGCTGGAGACTTGAATGGGACTTCACGCCGCAGCCGACATTCCAACACAATTTCCCTTTTAACGCCGGTTCTGTTAGGGTCTATTTTATCATCAAATGATATCAGATTTTAAAAGCCCAAAAAAAGTATTTTATTGGGCCACACGTGAAGATTTCGGGAAATGATAACGTTCGAAATCTCATTTAGAGCCTAATTCCGTTTTTGTAAAGGGAATAACGTTACCTACCTGGTTTTGCAATGGCCAATAATACCCAAAATGAACTCATAGAAGATTTCGATTTTGCACGAATAAAAGTTATACATTTCCAGGAAACCGTAATCTGGAAAAATAAATAAATTTAAAATATATACTTTATAAATATGTATAAACTTATTATCTATCTTTAGTACTGTAAGGTCTTTATGTTTATGTTTGAACGAGAACCGTGGAAAAACTATTGGCTACATTTTAACCAAATAGTTTTTATTTAAGATTATGATTACACTTAAAATTACTAATATTTTATTTATATTTTATGTGTTTACCATTATAGATGAACATTTACATTCAGATTCCGAATTTGGTTGATAAAAATGCTGTCATCGGAATTCTTATTTAATTGGAAGTAGGTAAAAGTAAATTAAAAGAGGTTACGTAAATCCGCATACTAATATGTGAATTATAAAAAATATGCGGTCAAAAGCGATGACATTGACATTACAGATTGTATTTTTGATTGACTACCCAATATACAAATCTTTTTTTGATGTAGTGAGCAGCAAAAACGAGTTTTAGTTGTGCCCAAAACAGTGTCTGATGTAAGCTTGAGCCCCGTCAGGAGCTTGCTTCAAAAAACCCCGTGAAGCTTTCGAGGCCACTATATCCGATGTTATATGGACCACACCACACCTTCGACCACATATGCGCATTTTTACATTTGGACTAAGGTAGAACCAATGACATAAATAAGTCTATTAAAACGCTCAGAAAATATTTCAATACAAACGAAGATTGTTGGTCCAAATTACGTTTATTTCCACCTTTTACAATCGTTTCGAATATTTTATTAGCACGCCTTAGACATTTTTAAAAACAACAGTCTTCTGTCATCGATAGTTCCGTTGGGTACCCAAATGAGGCGAATGATCATCTCAATTGCGTTATGAGTTATGAGTTACGAATAATGTAATCAACGTAATAGCTATAAAAAGACTCTTTCTACACTCATAGCCCCACATGATTCCCTG
>DWOQ01000534.1:0-11123 GCA_018251115.1 Codatractus alcaeus
TAAAAGCTCTTTTTGGGATTTTATAGTCCTCTACAATTTCATTCTTCTCAACGAATTATCCAGCAGGAAGCTCGTTCTCGACTAACATATAAGTAGAATAGTTAAAAACGATTTAAACATACGAACATGCCAATGTAATTAAAATAATTTGGGGTATTTTTCATTAGAAACTAGTACAATTATGATGAATACTTATAATCACTAATGCTTCTGTGATCTAAAAGAAGACTATTATCTTATTTGGATCGAGTATAGGTTCATGGACGGCAGTGATTGGTCTAAGTAAATTTTATATTTACTTGAAAGTTAATACAATATCTGTTAAGCTGTTTAAAAAAAGACAAACAAGCAAGGTTTTTAATGTAGTTTTGTTATAGCAAAGATACATATAAGGAACGGTAGTTATTAATTCATATGTGTATACTGGATATACGTATAATTGTACATGTACATATACACTGTGTACGTAAAAGGCAATTTGATACAATGTTGTACAGATCACGAAACGTCATCACTGTTACGTAACATTGTACACTTGTGTTTTATGTAGGATGTGGCAGTAAAGTTTCTAGGGGTCTTATTAGCAGGCGACGCGTGTGCCTATTGCTACTGACATCAGCTTCCGTGGCAGAGCTTCCCTTGCCGCCATGCCAATAGGCAATATTCAAATTATTTGCGGTCTGACTCATCGTTCTGATATGCTGGATGTGAATCTTGTAAGTAGTACAGATTTAAACGCATGCGTTCTTTAACCCTATACGAATAAACACTTGGTTGTCTGTAAGGTGTAGCAAGATACAAAATATTAAAAGAATCATTATATTTTACAAGTATTAGGGTCTCACATAGCGTTTGTAAAATACTTTGTAAGGCATGATTATATCGAAATATTTGAATCGGTACTGGTAATAGATGTTCGTGGGCTGCTCCGATCAATATCAAGTGATTATAGGGACGCTTTCAACACTCATAGCCCCACACGAGGATTCCCTTGTTTCGTGGGTGCCATGTAAACACACAAAGACAATACACAAACACGCAAACCCAGAACACAAATCTAAATTCATCACTAAGATTTCTGAATAGCAGGGAATCGAACCCTGCGTGTCAGACCGGTATGGTAACTGCACCGCCACGCGGGTCGTCAGTGAGTGATTATTAGTAAAATGAAATACCACAATCAATTACTGCTTTAAGCAAATACGATGTATAAATATTATATGCTAAGTTGTTTACTTGAAAATTACATACATTAATCACTCCGTGGGGCCTGTCTCGTAATTCTAAACTTTCAACGTAAGGTCTCGACTATTAACTTAAACTTCGGTCTAAACGTTACAGCTTCTCGTCTAACGACGCTGCTGTTTATGCCCTGCCTAATATTATATTAACAACTTACCTTCGAGCGGCTCTGTTCAAGATAGACCTATAAAAAAATTAATAATAATAAATTAAAACGTGAAGCAAAAACTTTGGACCCTTTTTACAAAAATTGCGTGGACGAAAGAATATGAAATTTGACACCCTTATAGTTTATATGTAGGAGAAGTGCATAACACTAATATTTTTCAATGATAATGCACAAAACATTACACACATGACCATGCATTTGACACACATAAAACCGAATTAAACAAAACATTCATTCTTTACGTTCGTACTGATAAAGACAAGTTGTCAAACAGTCGCATAGGCTAGATTGTCAGCAAAGAACTTTAAAATGACATATTGACAGAATCCTTGGCAAAAGTACTGAGTAATGTATACGTTACTAATATAAAATAATAATTACGGAATTTCGACTGTCTACTCGACCACTGGTAATTGACTCATTTTACTCCAATTGTGTCGAAATAAAACCTTATGCCAAAAAAAATTACAGATGTGACTGATTGATAGTTTTATAACCGACTTATTATAAAAGCAAAAAAAAACGCTGCTTAAAAATAATGATCTAAATAGGAAAAAACAAGTACAATCAACAAATATTATAAGTTGTTGCAAGCTGGGACCAACATGTCATATTTATAATAACTGATTACTGGTATTACTAATTACTAGTATTACATAAAGAAACTCCATTATAGGTATTTTACTTAAAATATTTATATATATACGTATAATAAAATGTACCTAATCGCTGTCTGTACATGGAGGGAATTTTAGCAAAATCTATTGTCTATTGTTTTTGTCATTTCAACATATGGTTTTTAATTTCATAAGTATGTAACTGAGTAATTAAAGGTTCTAGCCACATTCTCATGTAAACTACCTTGTGAAGAAAATAAAGAATTTATAAAGATAATAATAATTATTATTATTAATATGGCGACCTTTATTAATCTAATTGAACCTAAAATAATGATAGTAAGAGTTTTTATGTGCTTGTCTATATGTTCGTGCGCGCTCATCTAATAAGAGGCTTAACGGGTTCAGGTGCGGTTTTCGCTAATGTATTGTGGCGAGCTTCACTTAAAATTCCGTGGTTGTTTTATTTCAATCAGGTCACATATAAAAACATTACATCAGTTTAAATAATCACGTCGTACATTTATTCGTTAACATTAAGTAACTGCTGTCTACTTACCATAGATAGAGACGACGGGTTTCAGCTTTTTGGCACTCGTGCGAAGCCAGGGTGGGTCTTTATCCCAATGTTCAAATACATATGTTATTCATTAGTCTAATTAAAAATATATATTATATGTATTTAATTATAATATTCAGATTATTATACCTATATAATGTAAGTACATCTCAATTATAAAAATCAATTTTCAATTTATTAACAAACAAGTTTTTATTTTCATGACGTGAACATAAACGCGAACTTTTTATCCCTTTAGGAATTTATTTTTAGGATCCAGTGAATTAAGTATTTTTTTACTCAAAGGGATGATTTCGTTACATAAAAGCGTGTAGCTTTATTATTTTATTTATTACAATCTTTATTTAACACCCACTCTCAACTTCCAGGGGATGAAAATAAGATAAAATATAATAAGACAGCTTCAAGACTCACGGGGTTTATGATTTCATAATACCTACTCCGTGATTAATTTGGTATTTTTAGACATTAATATTACCAAACGACCTTCTTTAAGAACGTTATATAAAATATAAGATAAGATATTTCTATATATCTTACAAAAGATGTTAAAAAGAAGTAAAATTGGTTATCAATTAATGTAATTATGACATGTTTCATAATAACGTTACGAACAAATAGCAAGAGAAAACCTACACGTCAGTCGCTTTTAATAAAATGAGTGATTCTGTCGGGGTAATATCGAATTCAATCGTGGTGAGTGTAACCTTTGAAAGTTGTCGTGCATCGAAGTACCATTAAGGCCTCTCCTGGATCAGTGCCAGAGTTGGGATATTATTAGCACGTCGACAACGTCCGAGTTAATCAAGCTCGAATAAGATCAATATTCCCCGTAGGTGATGGTTTCAGGGACGCGCGCCCCGACGGCCTGCTGCCTGTCAACCGGGATTACGAACCTAATCGGACGACGACACCCGACGCTGTCCAAAACTGCAATCTGTCTACATCATTACCCTAATTATGTCACTCTGGAATTTAAGCAAACACAATTTCTATAAGAAAACAGACTACGACACGGAAATCGCAGCAATAAAATCGATTTAAACGAGAAACTATAATTTAATGACAATTTTCGATACGGATACCGATGTTTACAGTAAGTTGGAGAAAGCTACAAGACAGCGCTTGAAGTAGCGTCTAGACTGCTCAGACAAGTTCTCCGAGAGTAAATTTCCTAGAACTCTACGGCACGCTGACACCATGAAGTGTACAATTTCGCAAAAAACGTTTGACCTCAATATTGAAGGCGAGTACGCGTGCGTATGACTAATTGATGGATATCGATAAAAAACATGACTGCAACCATTTATCCCATATGAGAATATACATAACATTACTATATTAGAATTATGTGTTTTCGTTACGAAATATTAACATGAAAAAGTTACTTAATTGTCTATACTTTCCATATAGTGTAGCGTGACTATTTGCGTGAGATACAGCTGCGTGCCAGCGGGAGAAATTCCTGACCGTTAACTATGTATGTGCTTCCATAAGCATTGTCGATACATGCTGCTAATAAATACATCCAATAAGTATCTGTACTACTTTAAATGGTACAAGACGATAGTGAACATAGACTTTATTCTTCTATTATTTTATAGTATTCACTGTAGTGTTTTTTGTTGATTAATTAATGTCTATGCGGCTTACAATGTTAATCGGCCAAACGAAATCTAAGTCTGCAACAGATGTGTTGTTATCAATGAGACCTATTTTGGCATTTCTTATGTATTATAATAATAAATAATACTCTCAACACAGAATACACCAGTGCTAATACATATACTAAAACCAAAAATTAAGCGTGGTAACATTGCTTCTGCAATTGATGTTTGAAGTTTAACTGCCTCAAAGTTCGGTCTAAATCGAATATGTCTGTGTATACGAGTAAAGGAGTAGCTAGTAAGCAACGTAAAATACTTAATTAACGGGACCGGCGACCCATAAAATGGGATACAGTAGGTACCTACACCGCTGGTGTTGTTTCAAAGAGATTGCCAGCTAGCGCGACCTAGGTACTTGTGATGCAAAACTGGCTCCTCTGTTATTTTTTTATTATTTTGCGTACCGTTGTGCGATCGTTTCAAATAAATTAACAGCGGATTCCAACTGGCTTTATGTTTGCGTGTACCGTGTACGATTTTTAATGTGTTGGCTTTAATTATTTACCCTACGTAATTTGTTTTATGTTATGACAAATATTGTAACGTTTTGAATGAACGTATTAAATATTTAATGGAGAATAAATATTGTCAGGTAGGTCAATAATAATATGTTGGTAATTTTTACGCGGTTTAATACTTCACAGAATATCTTTGCTGCAAACCTACTCGGTTCTAGAATTTTGTGCTACTTAAAATATACTCATACTTAACATATATTATTGCAATAATAAGAGAGCAACAATTATCTATCGGAAATTATTCAAAACGTTTATTTATCGGATTCGAGTAAAACCGCACCGTTTTTTATTCGAATCCGATAGCTTAACGTCGAAAACGTAATGTTTTAGATATTTCCGATAGTTCGGATATCCGATAGTTATGGTTACGGGTCTGTAGTATCTATATATATAACCTAAAGTTTGTTTTTTTTTAAACCTATCTGTGTTCATTATTGAATAATATTTTACCCCGGGTACGAGTAAAATACAGGCACAGTTCCTAAGTCATAAGTTTTGAGACATGAAATATAAAATGATCTATTCTATAGAGTGTTAACTTGAATAAAAATTTTATAGTGCCTGTTATTGGTCTATCGAAGTACTTTGATAAGTGTGTGAGACGCTCATTTATGCGTGCTTCATTTGCATACACGACAGCCTACCAGCGTACTAACTACGAATTTGATATGTAACCTGCGAACCATCCATCTATTGTATTTTATTAAGCAACACTGAAGGTTATCGGCTCGTAGGGTCTTTGAATTGGTATGGAATACGTTCTTGACATCGTAGTCTTTTCGTAGTTCGACATTGGAGGCACTACCGTCTCTCCTCTTTCTACTTAATAGCAGTGTGGCATTGATGTGGTCTGCTTCGAAGGGTGTAAGGGAGACAATTAAACGAGGCATTCCAACTTGGTAATCAAGGGTAGTAAAGCATCTGTGACCGTTGATCTAAGTACAAAGTTGGCAGAAGCCACTTATAAGGTGATCTACATTCTCGTTTGCTACTACTACATTCTAAAGTATGGACATACCCACTATCATACGTTTAGACTTTTTCAAATTATATGGGTTTTAGTAGATTTGGAAATGATGATGTTTATATTTAATTCATAAAAGTGCAACACTCCTGTGATTAACGTCATATCGGATGGTCTATTTAACACCTTTTTAGGATTCCAAAGAGTGCCAACGAGATCCTATTACCAAGGTTCGGCTGTCCATCTGTTATAGGGTTATATGTCACAATCTGTAATGGTTAGAAGGTTGAAGGTTAGATGACATTTTCATGTGTGTTACTTAGTCGCTATAACAACAAAAACAAAAAAGATAAAGAGTAAAATAAATGCATTAAAAATAATAATAACAGTTATCTAAATGGATCCACGGCATTTGTCTTGCCATAACGGCGACGTGGATACCCACATGAAATATAATATCGTAATATTTTTACGTCATACAGCGGTATTTGTAAATGTCGCCTTTATTGCCATAAACGTGTTTTTGGGTTTTTGCTCGATTTTAACGACTGTGAAACCTTTCGGGTGCTTCTGACTTGCCTTTGGGTGTTTTTTTACATAGTAACGGATTGCTTAGTAGTCTTGATGCCTTTGGACGTAAGCTAATTCCAAAACATGGATTAGTGATAGAATGCACATTCGGTGTAATCTGTATAAACTTGTGACCTCATTTGGATGTAGTCAAGTAACAATTATCGAATAGATTCTTTTTCTTGATACGTACGATGTAGAAAAACCTCTATATAAAATATTTTAAACTTGCTACGTACTAAGGAGAAATACATTTGTATTGAATATTTTTTAATAGTCCAAGGAAAGGAAGCTAATGAAGAGTAAGTTATGTCTCCACTGTAACCTGCATATTTTTTGTTTAATGGAAAACAATTTATCTCGAATACTTGGCACGATTCGTATCATTTTGTCTTGGTTAAATTAAAGATTATGACACCCTGTTGCTTCGGCATAAGTATTTCGGTAACGAGACTAATCTATCTGTTTCATAAAGTGAAACACGCGTTGAATAATTTACCGTTGGAAATATGTTATTAACAATATTAGGTACATACTATATATAGCAATATCGTTATTATTAGTCATATATAATACACAGGTATTATTAACGTTTATGTGACAAGTTGTTGATGTTTTTAAATTAGTTTGTAGCTTAAAGAAGCTTAAAGAGTACATAAATATTCGTATTATATAAAAATGCAAATGAAATATAAACCATCCTGATATATAAAATTAAATGTACAATTGTTTGGGCATCTGCGAACATCATATTGAAATACTTCTGGTAATTTAATTGAACCAAACTAATGAATTTTACAGCTAGTGATCTGAATAACATAGCAGGTCATATATTTTATTAATGTACTACATATAGCTGTATAGTATATTATAATCGCGCTCTGATTGATCTGCCCAAAAGAAGAACACAAAGTATATTACACCACGTTGTTCCAATATGGTGGGGAAACGAACAAACAAGAGTGCCTTATGCATAGCTTATTTTGGACAAATTTTGTAACCAAAATATTCAAATAACTAAGCCGGGCAAACATAAAACTGTTAATTACCGCCAACTGATAAGTTTACAAACTTTGACAAATAAGTTCTAAATTGGGAGTGGTACTACAACTCGCAAGCAACATTGTTCGAGTCTACCTTACGAGCCAAGTTAATAAAAAGTTTTTCTGTTGCTTTTAAATGCAAATTTAATTTTTTGTTCCCAAAGTGGCTTCCATTTTAAGTTTATACGATCTGGAAGTCGGAGAAAGAAATGGAGAGACGTGACCGTTCAGATTTTAATATTACATCTCAGTAATGTAAGGCAAAGTATCCGTCGCTCGTTTTCAGATTTAATATAACACGGAGTGAGACGTAGAGTATAAAGGCTACTTAGCAATCTATTGTAAAATAGAGAAAAACTTTAATACGCCCAACGTTATAGTGTTTGTAACTTGTTGTTATAATGATCGCAGCGTCGCTCTTGAAGTTTTAAACTGTGTAAAGTTTGTTCCTTAAGTTCTTATGAGGTTAAATCCAAGGCGTGCATTCTTACATCATGAATTTAAATGTTTGCTAGCTAGTAAACGGTTATTAAATTCATAACTTACCATTTATTTTTATTCTTTTCCTTCCACGGGTAAAATTTAAGTTTTTTCACTACATACAAAATAATTTCTATCTATATAATATATTTGAGAGTTAAGAAATGTTCATGTGCGAATCGAACTCGCACAGAAAGGGTACCGTACAGCCTTCTTTAAGATTGGACAAAAACACGCAACGTACGGCCAGACAAATACCGCCGGTTATCTTAACAAAATATTACAATATTACACTCCATGTTGGTACTAAAACATTTCCACAATGACAACATAATGGCATATATAAATACGTAACTGCTATATATGTATATTACTATTTTTGGGACAACAGCCAATGTAACAGACACTGGAAATTTCAAGCGTCTTTCATTTAGGTTTCATAGACAGGCTTGCGACAGATGAACTTGGTAATAGGGTTCCGTTGGCACCCTTTTTGTACGGAACCCTAAAAATATTTTCTTTATATTTTCTTTCCTACCTTTCCAGGTCACCAGAACCATTCTAAACTATATGTTTAAAGCTAACTGTAGGCTTTTGTTTGCGCACTTGTAGGCATATGAGGGTATTTCATAGACATACTTATGTATGTACAGGTTGTTAACAGTAACTGTAACGAGTTGGAAAGAAGTCAACAGATCTGTACTGAATAGTAAGCAGCGGGGGCAAGTTTTCCATCCCTCGTCCGGTACCGTTGTTTGATACTGCTCGAGGCAACTTCCCTCCACTGCGTTCGCTAGTAACTAAGACTTTTTTGTGTTTGATGCCAGGGCTTTGAATACGCTTTTAATTATATTACTTCATATTTCTGTAGCGTAGTGTTCATAATGGTCAGACTCGCAAAAGAAGGAATCCACACTTACGGCATTAAGAAAAATCGCCGTGCAGAAATTTGTGTAATTCAGGAACCGCAATATATCCAAATAACGCTGGATATTGTAATAATAACACATCGACGCAGTGGCCTAATATGTAGTCGGCTTCTTAATAGATACTTGAAGATTACTATTTATTTTTTTGAAGTTTGTATTTAATTCGTTATGTTATTTTTTTTTATATAGATAATACACACACTAGAAATGTCAGGGGTATTCCTATTACGGTTTTTGAGATACAGCCCTATGACAGACAGACAGCGGAGCCTTAGTACTAATTTAGTCTATGAAGGATTACATAGAACATACCTACGTAAACATAAAAGCGATAGACGCTATAAATACCATAGAACCATAATAGAAATGTCAGTTTATACACAGATAAAATCTAAAAAGAAAATATGTTCACTTAAGTAGTGATTTTCACAATCGTGTCATTTTCAATTTGCTCGATATTTATTTGCAATGTGAGCGCTGCATTCGTCTCTGAAGAGTTTTCTCAGCTATCTACTCGGCACACTCTAGGATTATATTCGCGTATACGTACAAAAGGGCGAGAATAGTTGCCGCTAGCTCTATGAATTATCTAGAGACACTACGTTGGCGCAGTGTATCGAGCTTGTGTCCTTCGTATCAAAGCTAGTAGATCGCAATTAAGAATTCTAGACCAAAGTCAATAGTGCTTTCTCTTTTTCGTAGTAAAATTTGGACTATGCCATTTCGCCGATGTCAAGTTTCCCAAGCTTATATTATATGGGAATTTTATTTATAAAAAATAAACGTGATATAACATAGGTACTTAATATCGATCAGCTTGCGATTGTCAATTGAATTATAGGCGAAAACAATTTATAATTTGACCTCTACATATTTATCACAATCTAGCTCTTGAGCACCTATGCAAGCCGTAGTACCTATGTTTCTCCTTTTGAGGATGTGTACTGCCGTGTAAAGGAGAACTTATTAATAAGTCAAGGAATTAGTTAACTTGATTAGATTCAATGCGTGCAGGTAAATGATTGTTATATATCCAAATTGAAACTAATTATAATGTAAGCATACTGATGAATAGCTACAGAAAACCACAGGAGATAATTCATATGCATGGTGTTGATGCGAAGCCTCCAGTGGGGTGCTCGGCCGCAAAGGCTGAGGCTACGCGCTCCGCTAAGCACTGTAAATACTCTCCCGGTCACGTAGCACCACCGCAAACTGTTGAATATTAATATGTAAAATATTATTCGCTAGAAGAAATCCCGCCCAAACTGAACCTCTGCCCGTGGCTCGGGGAACGTATCGCGGCTCTGTCGGCTGCTTAAATTACCAGAAAATAAAACAAAGGAAAGAATATTTGCATGAAACTTATTTCAACGTTTGTAGAATTAGAATGCTCTTTTCAAACGTTCGGGTTTCCACTAAGTTAAAATTGTTATATGCTTTGTTATATCAGATCACGCATGGATATGCTTATTATAATTATTAAACCCTTAACATAACATATTAATTTAAGATGACGTATTGATTAATAATTATTATAAAAACAATCACTTCCAGAAATCGTGTAACTCATTGTTTTACATTTTACTTATGAATAATGTTTCTCTAAGGCTATAGATACCCTAATACGTACGCATATTCACATGGACAGTTAATAATATTGTTTCAGAATGAATATAAATTTGAGAACTGGACACGTATGAAGATCAAATAATGTTAAATAGGCGATAACTTAAATTTTAAAGCAGCTTTAAAATTACTCGTAATACGAAGCATGTACATGATTACCGTTAGTTTATATTATTTTTAAGGGAAGCGATGTTGATGTTTACTTTATGGGGCATCTGTTTAAGCCTAAAAGCGGGCAGCCGCGGGTGGGCGTGGGCGGTGGTACGTACAGGGATGCTACACAATTCCACGAGAGACATTTGTCCATTCCACACGTCCGTCCGAATAAACTTGATGTTGACTAAATCTTTATTAATTCAACCTCGTTTTTTCTAGTGTATGAAACAGTCCCTTATGTTTTATACAACTGTAGCGCTCTGCGTTAAAAGATGAAGCACTTTC
The DNA here is from genome assembly GCA_018251115.1 of Codatractus alcaeus. Classification (NCBI taxonomy): domain Eukaryota; kingdom Metazoa; phylum Arthropoda; class Insecta; order Lepidoptera; family Hesperiidae; genus Codatractus; species Codatractus alcaeus. The sequence continues at coordinate 10,850 of DWOQ01000534.1, forward strand.
TGGCAACGTGATGAAATTAACAAATATTACTTATATTCAAGATTATTCATTACTTGAGGATTATAGTGAAAATAGATCTAAGAATATAACTTATTCTGTTTAAATCCTGTAGGTATTACAATCGACCGACGTATACGTCGAAGTGTTCAAATATTAATATGTAGGTACAAAATAATCAGAAACGCTCAATAATAACAAGAAGTAGTCGTTGAACTTATATAATGTTATCACGTTGTGTACCTCTCAATAGGTCATAATAACATTCCCTCACTGG
>DWOQ01000535.1:0-11122 GCA_018251115.1 Codatractus alcaeus
ATATTAATCTATACTAACTTTCAAACCTTCTCAAAATTAAAATATCAATATTATTATGTGTACTAAATATATTGCCCTGAATATAGGTGTCCGCATTTTCCGCTAAACGTAAAGGTTGCCGGCTTTAAATAGTCGGTGAATAAATGTCAGCGGGCAAGAGCGACATTATACCGTGAACTAAATATGCATATAAAGTTTGATCACCTATGTTGAAAAGTTCATCGAGGCAGAACAAAAACATACACATCCAGTGATAAATAGTATGTATACATTTACGTATATAATATAGGCAAGAATGACTAAATGCTCATAAGTTTATGAAACACTCCTAGATATGTGCAAAATCCATTAATCTAAAAATCCTAGTTCTGTAAATAGCTTATGAATCGCTCATAGCTTTACAATCGCGAATAACTCTGTACATTCTCATATCTCAGCTTTAAGAATCGCCAATAACCTCTGTGCATTCATATCAAAATTAGTACTTTACTAGTATTAATGTAAAATTTTAATTTGGTCGAAATTGATTCGTTCAAGTTGGAGACAAATATTTGATCATCACATATCATGTACTTTTTTTGGCATGTCGCAACTAGTACTTAGTGTATATTGACTACACATCCCAAAAATAGATAGATAGAAATCTTTTTTCCCTTTAAATATGCAAAGGGTAGTTATAAATATACGCACATAAATGCCACTGAACAAAAACCATAGTGGCTTGTGAAATGAATATGGCTTGCGTTACCGTGAGAGGGAGCTGGGGCACAGACAACACGGCCAATTACCCAGACGTATAGGAAAAAATAACATCACTCAATATAGGGGTGAAGTGGTTGCAAAAAATAGAAGAGAAAATGTCAAAGCGATTAGGAATCGAGAGAAAACAGGCACTTCTGATCTATGATATTGTGTGGCTCTGATGATATAATATAAAACATTCAATAGGGTTTATTTTTGAGATATACGTATACTTTTTTTGTTTTCCGTACCTAAAAGGACCTTATTACTAACATTCAAGCATCTGCATGTCCGTCTGTCACTGCGATGTATCTAGTGAACCGTAAGAAGTAGACTCTTGAAATTTTCACAGAGCTTCTCATATAACAGTCGGCTTGACAACAAATGATAAAAATAACTAGTTTGGAAAATAATTACAGCCTTTTTAATCCACGCTACTCTTACCTCGCTGCGTATCGTAGATCCAAATCAAGTAGAGTATCCAAATCAAGTATTAGTGTTAATATTATATTGTATATTTTATGATACCAGCGGTATTTGTATATTTGGCGTATTCCCCTCCAATTATTATCGATATTTATTACACGGCCATAATCACGGTGGTTAGAATCATCTTGTGTCACAGTTTCGAATCTCACTTACCCGGATTTTTTTTCAATTATTAGCCAATTACTGTAGCTGCTATATACGGGTCTTTTCTCAGTTTAATAAGATTTTGTGCCGTAAGGGATGCACTATTCCATGACACGATAAACCTAATACACCTGTTAAATAAGTAGATAGCGCTCATGTAAGAATAAACATTTGTATACATTTAAAAGTAGTTATAATTAATTTTTAGTATGCAGCTGACTTCGGAAAATTAAACACGAGTGCGATGCTCAAATACAAGCTGATTGAAGCCTTAATGGTACCTCAAGAATCTTATAAGCTACAAATATTGATTATAGCCGGACAAAAAAACATACAGTCCACCTAATAGTAGCCTCTACCGCCTACAGGATTAGAATTGCTATTTCTTAGAGTCTCTCCATTCCCCATCCTTCAAATCAGAATAAGTCAGGACTTAACACTTCTATTATTAGACATATCTGACGTCGTTCGGCTACCATTAGTATATATTAGTGTCATTAATTTGTGTCAATTCTTGCAAGGACGTAAAGGACTTAGGACTGAAACAAACTTGGACCCATGCGTAAACATATAAGAGGTGTGCTGAAAAAAAGAAAAACCGTGATTGACATCTTCTGATATTTTATTTGGCGATAGTAATGGACTTTGGCCAGTAAATATAAAATTGTCTATATGCTCATTTGTGCTTTACTTACATAAAAATATATATATTTGAGTGAAACAGGTTCTTCTCCTAAATATACCAAAAGCCCGTATTATTTTACTCACCCTTTAACAATATTACAGCACGACCCTTCTTCCTTTGCGGAATTCAAAGCAAAATATATCAAATTTTATTATGAAGGTCGGACTATTGCTTACGCAAAAATTCTGCTGAATGGCTCCGAGGGTTTTTATTTCCACCATAAATCAAATTAATTGTTTTAGAAGGTCATCAACTTGGATCCGTTATTGCATAGTTGTTTTTGTTTTCATTACGAATGCAAAAATTTGCATCGTTTTATTTCAAATACATTTTCCCTAAGCTTAGCTATAATACTATTGAATCAACTGAAGGTACATTTACAAAGTACGCGATGTTAGATCGCATCAGTACATTTTATACGTTTTCATACTTAAGTAATACAAAATACACAAGACGTGTCGCTTCTATTAATTCGTATGAATTCGTAGGCATTTTCTGAAATAATTTTGCCAATCAATATTAACTTCTTATGTAAATGTTTATGTCCCCGAAATAATTGTTAACAAGGATAGGGTTCATTGAAACTTGTATTTGCCTGCTCTTGCAACAAGTCCGTATATAATCGCTTTTTTCTTTAATACGACTGTGAGCACATACGTATGTGTTGAAACTTTCAAATTTATTAGATCACTCCAAATTTTAGTTTAAGCTATGCCGACATCAGGTTTAAAATCGCTTATGGAGCGCGTGACACGATTTTCATCGAAGTACCTAGCCCCCTGCATAACCTTAAAGCGCTTTCAGCTGAAAAATTACCGCTCTAACCGCTGCATCAAAGTAATATGCGAAATTTCCGTGTTCAAGGAGTTTTCTTGTTTCCTAAATTTTTAAAGGTGGAATTTCCTGTAGTCATTGACTATGCGAATTGACAATGCGTCTTGACGATAAAAGTAGATATAATGTAGTAGTAATAGACAATAATACGGAGTAGACTGCATTACTATAGCTTTGATGTTACAACCCTATTTCAAAAACAATATTACACTTTACTAATTTACTAACAATAATCTATGAATAAACTGAATATAAATGACGGTCTGAACTACAAAGAATGCTGCCTGTTTTTATTTTTATTTCTCATTGTGCTTTACATACGACGCAAAAGTAACCTGTTTTAAACACATATCTGACTATCCGTTTATCTGTGTGTTTTCAAACTACTAAACCAATTTAGTTAAGTTAAATAATTTCACAGGTAGTAGTATCGAGGGCGACTCTTTAAACCGAAATAATTTTGGAAGATCGGTTTAATCATATACATCGTATCATCAACATTATCAACAACCAGTTTTGTCCCACTGTTAGGCACAGGTCTCCTCTCAGAGTGAGAAGAATTTACCGCATAGTCCACCACGCTGGCCAAGTGCGGTAGGTTGGTAGACTTCACACACCCTTGAGAACTTTTTTTAAGAATTCATGCGTTTAGGTTTCCTCGCGATGTTTTCCTACACCGTAAGCAAGTGATCATTAATTTGTAATACGCACATAATTTCGAAAAATCAATGGTGCATGCCTAGTATTTGAACGTAGGACCTCTCGTTTGAGAGGTCGAATTATTAACCACTAGGCTATCACTGCTGGCCTTGAATAGATTTCGAAAATCCTTCCAAGGGTATGAAGATAAGCAATTCGACTAAGGTCTCACAGTTAATGAGGAAACACAGGTCATCTGTACATGGCTGCAATGTTTTTTACACGCCATATTCGGCACAGTTCTCTGTTCATAACGGAAGGAGGTCTAAAACATATCATATCACGTTATAATGCAGATTGCTGGAGGGAGATATGCTTTGGTATCCAACGTCTACCGTTGGATATTTACAAAGCACCCAGATGGCCGTCCACCATGTTTTACTTCAAGAATTATTTACTTCGATAACTACCACTAACGAACTAATATGCGAACGGAAGCGCGTATGTAGTTTCACCATTAGCGGTCACGTATTCTAAATCCCGACTGCCGCCCAGCATTGCTTGACTTTGTAGATTGGTTACGATCTAAGCAAGCCTCGGCACTGCGCACTTCGCTGTCTCTCTATAATAGACTTATCTATGGCAAACACAAACTGCATACGAAGTAACGCAGCGGGAACGAGAAACAAGTTAGCGCAATGCATTAATACAACTCGCAAGACTAATTCACTTTGTAAACAAACACACAACCGTTGGTTATGAGTAATCTAAATCCACGAATTTGTATTTTGAAACTAAATAGTTGTCAGTTGAAGTAACAGCTCTATGTACCCTAACAACGACCCTTGACTACTCGTGGCGCAATTGTTATTGTACAGATCTGACACGCACAGAATTTCGAGTTCGATCTCCGGTCAACCAAATATCTAAATGATGAATTAAACACAAACACAAAAAGAGTATTTGCTTATTAATCTTTTTGTATGTTTAACATATATAACAGGGAAACCAGTGTCAAAGTAACAGTTGTATGCTGATGGAAAGTTGTCACTGCCGCGCATGAACATACGCACATATATATAAACATACATACATACATACATACATATAAACAATTGGAAATAAAACTGGCGTCCTGAAGTCTGTCAGAGATGGATACTACCACTAAGGACTAAGGAACTCGTGTTAGTGTTTGCATTATAATCCGACATGCGTGGCCAGCTGCCACAATTTGTTTTGTTAATAACTTTAATTTATATAAAATGATTACATAATGGTAAATACGCATAATTACAAGATGCGATATATTATGATGCTATGTTATGTTTTGTATGGCATACAGATGCATTGCCATTAGATGTATTAGTTCTAGATCCGCTCATATTAGGGAATAATTTATCGAAGGCTTACTGACTTAATGGTATAACTAATGTTGTGTACACTTATGACTAGCTGCCCACCGTGACTCCGCCCGCATATCGATTAAGGTGAAATATACAGGTTTTTATAAAGAATTGAATTTGATCAGAACTTCTTAAGTGCAAGTTTTATGGAACTTTGCTTCCAACTCTATTTAAGTCTTACTTTTAGGTCCATGCATATGGTACTGAAGGATACCCACTGAAATTCCCACATTAGTTTAAAACGGATTGGTAAAAAATGACCTGTAAAATAACCTTAAAGTATTCTTCACTCCTTTTGTAATCTACTTCTTCTGAACTTAGTTTTTGCGTGATGAGAGAGTAGCGTTAAAATGCCTGCGGTCTCAATTTAATTTTAAAATGAAAATATAAAATAAATAATAGTTGAAAAAAAACAATAAACAAAAAACAATTTTTATTGCTAATCGAACTAAAAACTAGAAAATAATTATTAATGACGAAGAGTTTAATCTTAAATCAGTAGTAGAAGATTGAACAATTAAGAATTGAACACAATAAATCGCCTCAAAATAAAATTGTAATAAAATGAAAGTTATTAACAGATTAATTCAATTAAGGCAACCATCTATGAGAAAATAGTTATTAACCACAGTAAAATGCACCCCACGCTTTTTACACTGAATTGAATTATATATTATATAATATATATAAATTCAAATAGAAAATATAGTAAAAGAAAGCATAAGCTAAATGTATGTATATTACAAACTGAAACATTTTACGAGTCTGTTATGAATTGGTATCCTCAAGCCGCGACGTTCGGGACGCTCGCCTCACATACATTTAAAATCCGGGAAAACATTGGGAAATGGAAGATAAATCCTGGTGATGTAAATTTTACAACAACTTCGAGTGTTTCGAAAATATTTGAATATTTTTTAACTAGTGCATTCTATGATAACATCTTAATCTATCGGAAAAAATTTTGAACGAAACAATTCCTTCATTTTAGTCAGTTAATCCGAGTAGATAAGATGGGACTGAAATATTGCATAAAAGTATTATTAGAAATCATAAATATGACAAATAGGTTAACTTAATAAAATCGGCCAAGTGTGAGTAGTAAGCACGAGGATTTCGTACCGACGTCATCAACATCGAACAAACCGCCGAAAAAAATACGATTATAGATAATAAATACGATTGTAGATAATAAATAAAAATAGATTATGTATAGGGTACGCGAAACATAAACAAATATGGATTTTTATAGGTTTTCTATAGGTAACTGTTTTTGTTTTAAAGCTATTGTTTTAAACTTTACTCTTTTTTTTTTTTCACATTCATTATGTACCTACTGTTACAACGGCCATAGCAGCACACCACGAAAATTTCAAGTATTACAGTGCATAAGATACCTTGACAGACGGACAGACGGATACCGGACCCTTAGTAATACCACCAATCACCAATTGGGTACAAAAGTGTAAAAAAACACCTGTCGTAGCATCTTCATAAAATCCATACCCAAAAGTAGTAGAAGTATATTACGCAGATTAACAAAAAAGTTCGCCCACTTATTAATAAATAACTACGAATATCCGACTATAATTAGTAACACTATATATTTTATCACTATTTTGATAATTTCAGCAAATCAGGAAACCACAGCAAAGCATTAATAACTTGAGAAAATATAATTTCCAAGACGCAAAGCGCCCGTCTTTGCGCCAGTACAAATTATAACAACCTCATTTCTTAATCAGGCATTGTTTTCAAAGGAAATACCGCGGTGGTTTTAATTGTGTTTTACGTTCGCATTTTACGAAAATTTTTATGCGAACTCTATATACCTATTAAATTATTACAATACTGTATAATCCTTTATAAGAGCAACTTTATTTATTTGAAGAATATTATGAAAACATTACATATATAGGTAAGAAAAAATATGGAAATACTCAATGTATATATTGCGCCTGTGTTCTGTTTATTTGTGTTATGTTGACGCTTCATAAGACTTGGAGTCATATTTCATAGCCTAAAAATGTAGATATGTAAGATCTGTGACGTACAGTTCAAGAATTACTAAGAGAAAATATATACATCACGATGTGAGTCAGCATAAAAAGAGTTCAGATTTGTGAACTTCTAAACGCTTATGAGTGATTGCGAATTTATAATTAGTATGTAATTTCATATTTTCTAAAACATAACCATCCGTATCTTGTATATAGATTACATTATACATATATGTTTAAGATTCAGATCTTCAATCGTATGTTTGTCTCCACGTTGTCGACAATAGGCCTCTACGAGCTATTCTCCAAAATACATTTGAATTAAACCTAAAACAAATCTTAAATGCAAAGTCCGAACTACACTAACGATGCTTGAACTTGTGTGACATTGAAATATTGGATCAACATGCAATTAGTTATGCAACTAGAGTCCGGTGCCAAGTTTGGTCTATTAGCATTGAGCGCTTGGCATGCGGCGCAGTCACTACTTGTTGCAAGCACTAACTTTCTCTTACAGCTTCGTTGGTTTTGAAGGGCAAGCTACAACCCTCTAGCAACGTTCTGAAGTTACGATTTAGCTAAATTTTATAACATCTCCTTCTCTGGAAGCAAAATGAAATTCAGCTTTGTTTAAAATTTACCTGCAGGTAAGCTGTTAATGTCTGTGACTGCAGTAGGTGAATAAATTTGCAGGAAGATAATGTAGCCTATATTTTGCATTTAAGCCCTTAGTTATTTCCTACGAAAATTACAAAATAATGTGCTACTAATCCAGTAAAAGCTTTCACGCCAAAATAGGAAGTATTCATCAGCAGGAAAATAAATACCATAGATATTTTGAGTGAATTTCCAAGAACAAGATTAAAGTGACTTTCGTTCTATTTTTATTGTCTCACGAAATACCGATCATATTATAATATTTATTAATTCTTTAAGCGAATATTTTCAACGGACTTGATAACAAGGAGTCAATTTTCAAATCGAGTGTATTTATATGTGTATATGTATATATATGTGTATATATATGTACACATATATAAATACGCACACAAACATGTGTGTGTGATATTTCATTGGACAATGTCCAATGCTGGATTTAGATGTGGGAAACTGCTCAAATTTGAATAGAAATTGTAAAGTGATTCAAACATTAGGCTTGCAGTCGGTTATTGTTTGGCTGTTTAGCGTAGGATCATAAAGATCGCATCGGAGCTATGACACACATTTTCAAATATGTCAATCCTATGATTAAGATACTAAATATAATCCTCCTTTTTATAATGCACATGGCATTATAATTTATTCTTCACAAAAATCTACGAATTGATATTGTTTTCGATCAAGCGACATGCTCGCCCAGTTTGAACTTGTCCAAGTTTTCACTTCTCCGTGTAATAAAATTGAACTCGCTTTATCGACGAAGTCAGACCCGTCCATTCTCTCTTTGCATTCGTTCACTTTCAAAATGGAATTCAATGTTAACTTGAAAAACATGCTTCGAATCATTTTGACTGGATTCTTTTTTTATTACTTCTATTTATGCTCCAAAATAATGATGATGAAGAATGATGAAAGATGTTACGTACTAACTGAGATTGCTTTGATTATTAATTTCTCGACGTCGCGCATGACATGATTGCCACCTGTGGTAAAAGTTATATTCCTTGATTCGACTTTGAAGGCACATCCGCTAGACCTTCTGGTTTTTAAACAACAGTGATAAGCGGTGCTGTGTTCTGGTTTGAAGAATATGGTAATGAAGAGACACTTATCAGTGATGCACAGGTGTGATGAACCGGTGCTTTATTTCAGATAGAATTTCCATCCTATCTATCTATAGAGATATCTAGCTACAGATATCTATAGAGGGCAGTAGCTACGTAATATCTGCTAAACTGCGTACTCGTCTGCTAGTTCAATGTTATAAAAAAAATACAGAACTGACACGCAGAGGGTTTTAAATAGAATCTCCGTCCAGGCGAAATGTAAAAGGTGAACTTAGATTTTTTTTACATGTTCCTATACTAGTATAAGAGGCGAGGAGGTTACTATAATCTTCAGGAATCCTGTTTTGTTCTATTTGAATTAGAAGCAGATGATAAGTGGAAATTATCACCTAAACCTCACGTAGACATGCATATATGTTTGTTACTTGTATTACCTTCATAAATCTAACTTTAGTATCCTGTTATTATATAAGTAAAAAATGTATATACGTAATACGTAATAAAATTATGGCATCATTAAATTAGGTAAAATGACACAATTACATTCAGTCATTCAGTCTCGCATAAATGTTGAACCTGTGAACATGACTGCGCGTCACTTTAACGAATTTTATTACAAAATTCCATGTTATGAGATTCTGCTCAAATTATTCGAGAAAAATATGTACAGTGATAACTGTTTAAATATACATATTTTAATAACTTTCGTAAGTAAACTCGCGTTTAAAAACATTTAGAGGAAATAATGAGAGAGACAATAATCACATGCCATTTTACGAGTGCAACAGAGAGCAATTTAAACGCTGTGACAAAGAAAAGTGACATAAATTAGTGACAAACATTGTATGGCTTTTTCGTATTTATTGTCGTGTAATTATGTTACAGTTGACGATGTATAAGTAACATTAAATGAGTATACACTGGACAGTCTTACGATACGATGGATACAGTGGCGTTATGGTTGACAATATCTATTTAGTGCATTTACTCACTTGCATTTGCATTTGTACTTGTGGTAAAAGTGTATTTTGCATGTGTGCCGTATCACTCCATACCTTAAATATCAAATATGCTTGAAATCAAAGAAATATGCAAGACTATGTTTATAATACAATGGAGAAGTAAACTCTCAACTATTCGAATACTAGTCAGTATGATAGTTTTATTGCCAATAACTCCTCGTTTTCATGCTAAGTTTCATTTAGTTTCAATTTACGAAGTATACCAGTAAGGTTCCAGTTTATTAATTAGGTCATTGAATATTTTAACCCAATAAATGATGGACCTCGGGTCTGTGTTTAAAAATACAATGATATTACACATAAATGAAGTAAATATCTTAATGACGTCCAAATATTGAACAACGGAGACAAAAATATCCCATTAGACCCTGTCTATGGAACCTACGCTTAGTTTTCGACGATCAATACATAGCGCGGGACGTTTAGTTGAAGTGAAAACTGGCAAATGTCCGGAACAGATTAAAAAGCACCATTTCGAAAAGATAATTAAATATCATTGGCTACAACAAAAAAGGTACAATATGGAGGTAAATAAAATATTTTACTTATGGCTTAAGATATCAATTATTATAAAAGATTTCTGTCTGAATGTAAATTTGTCAGTTGATTGTTTATTCTGTTTGTTTATTTGTTCACAAATTATGATTTATAAAACTACAAAATTGTTTTAAATAGTAGACTTGGTAATACTAGAATTCTTCAATATTTCAGCCAATTGACTTCTAAAGTTAGCCAGAGAAGTGTTAACAAGTAGGTCGCGATCCGGACTCAGCCTGTTCCAAAGTTGAGGCCCTATCATTAATCCGTCCGTCTTAACGATTGTTTTCGAGATTTAAACGCCATCTGCGGCCTGGAGAGGGCTATTTTGCAGGACTTTGAAACTAAAGGGATTCGAAAGAGAAACCATTTTCCGATTGGGCAGTGGGAACATTAGTTTCTTCTGCGCCCGAAAAGTTTACCTGTAATGTCCCTTTGTCTTTCCCGTCTACTAACTTTACCTTGGAAATTTGCTTGCGTATTCTTTTCATATTTGTGACAAAGAATGATAAACTAAACTAATGATACTAAGTACTTTAGTTGTTTCGATTAACAAATTTTAATGAGTGCTTTATGTACAAAAATCTAAAATAATGTATATGCCTAGATTTATTATTTTAAACGGATATCTATCAATTCAAGCAACTTGTATTTTATACTAGCTGGTGCCCGCGACTTCGTCGCGAATAAATTACTTATCTATGACGGACATATATATGCCCTCGCGGACTTATTTATAGGTAATAATGAGTACTGAAATTTTATAGTACATTCTGTAGTACTTTACTTTGGGTTACATTGTTGCAATTTTTTGGGGATCCCTAATATTTTTAAAAACAAAATATAGCCTATGTTACTTCCTGATAACGTAGCTTTCGATTGATGAAAAAACGATTAAAAT
>DWOQ01000536.1:0-11117 GCA_018251115.1 Codatractus alcaeus
CCCCTCGCCCGGCGTCTGCGTGAATCAACCAACCTAGCCTCGTATCATTTCCGAATGGCAAATTCGCGGCGCCTTTGATTTTGGGCGGCCCGGGATACTGGGAATGTCAAAGTTGAGTGCCAAAAAGTAGATACCAACTAGTTATTTTTTAACCAACTTCAGAAAAGGCTTTTTTAAGTATGCCCACTGACATTTTCGTCAATTGTGAAGCGATTTGATGATAGTTTTTTTTTGAATGAGCGCTTTAAGGATATATTGGAATAGAAAACATATTCAGTCCCTCTTCTAATTAATGAACGAAAACTTTTTATTTAACAGAAAAATATGCATGTGGTTGTTGAAATTGGTTGATTTACCTTCTTTAGTGTGGTAACAATTACTTGCTATGTTATTAGCGAATAAGGAATATGAAATTAAATTTGTATTCTTAACCAAACATTATTACGAACTGTTTGTTTTGGCAATGTTTATAAAGCAATAATGTAGGAATTCAAATAAGCACTCTAAGTCTAGGCTTAAAGTGCATTTTTCGAAGTTATTACAAACACAAATTGTTGTCTGCGATGCGACTTTTCGAATAATAAGTAATTAATTCCGTTTAATGCAGTGGATACTGAGGTGATTTTAATGTGACGGATATATAAATTGCATGCTAAAGAGTAATTTTATAGATAAGTTTTAAAGAAAAAATTTTCTTGTCTTGTTTCTTAAAATTGCATTAATTAACCACCTATTTAGTGAAGATTATTTAAAGAAGATGAATAAGAATGTTATTATTATAGTTATAAACGGTATTAAAACAAGAAGAACTGAGCTATGTGCCATTTTACATAAATTGTTGGAAATAGCCGACGACGTTACCAAGAAATATATAATTCAATCTATTGAATAATTAGATCAGACCGGAGTCTTAAGAAATTCGTTCAACGGCGACGGAGAGGTGAGAATCGTGTGTCACGTATGATATCCGTTTGAAAAGTATGTTAATGATGGTCGATGCTCCACGCAATTGGGGTAGGTCGATGTGGCAGTGCGTTTTGTTATGTAACGCGGCGTCACGCGCGATCGGCAGGTGCTCGTGAATATTACGATCGTCCGCGTTGTGATATTGGGCGCTGTCGGTCGTTAACCCTTCGCTATCTGCATTATTTAGCTCGGCTCAATGTCGGCACAATGTCGAATCGTTCGAGTTCACAGACCCAGCCGCCAGGCGCGACGCCGCGCGCCTTACTCGACCGCCTTGTTCTAGCTAATTTTTATGGCCAGCTCCTTGCTTACATTTTGATGGAAGCGTTCGTTCGTTTAATTCTAATCCTTGTTGCGCATATTACGATCTAAACCGGATGTTTTAAACTTATGAGAATTCAACGATAATGTGGCGTGATATTACATTAAATTTCATATTGATTTTGCTAAGAAAATTTTGGAAAGCAAACAAGTTATATATAACATGCGTTATCATGTCAAACATTTAATTTCCTTCATGTGAATAAATTTTAAATATTTGTGGCATCGTGTTTAATATGCGATAATATTTAACTTAAAGTTGTTCGAGCATTAAATTCCATGTGGACACATTTGTGTCACTATATGTACGCCATCGCTCCACAGTCGGTCTGTAGGCTGCGGGGCGAGTCGACCTCGCTTGCGCGGAAACCACGTCACGGTCAAGGCCGGAGTCTAGACGCTCCCCGCCCGCACCACCCTTCCACGACACCACCCCCGGCCCTTCCCCAAGCCATTTCTCGCTGCCTTCCCCACCATTTATTTTTACCTCGACACCGCCGCCGAATTTGCCTGGGCAAAGCTTTTTGTGCCTATTCGAACCTGACCTACCAGTACATAGAACTTTGTTCGTCTAGTCGCTTCGGATTAATTTAGTGTGTTATTATAAAGATATAAACTGGCAAAAATTATGCACCACAAACATGAATGTTGGTGCCTCGGGCGGCAGACCTGACGTTCTATGATTTATTATGCAAACGCATAATTATGGATTTGATATAGACGGTTAAAATTAAATAAACGCACAATAGTGACCTTAGACAATCAATCTTATTGATCCCTTTCTAGTTATTGTTGAGATCCTTGCTTATTGTGGCTGAGTTTTTTCGGGTTTTAGAGAATTAATTACGTTCCAAATATGATTTAAATATATCTGGAATGGTACTTTATCAATATATTTGCTTTTATTTATTTTAAATGCATTTATGAGTCAAAATATACCTTTTTTATGCGCTTCTGTCTTTCAGGAATTTGAAGTGTATTTAAATTTTCATGAATCGTTTTTATACTTCGTGCTATTAAAGATGGATTGAGCAGCTGGTAGCTGAGATATTGTGCGTCGACAAAAATGTGGCAGTGAAGTCATCGGCGAACGGCGCCGAATAGCTTATGTGTGGCCTTGGCCAACGGACCACACGCAAACATTGCACATTATAATATGCTAGTTAATGTTCTCGAACATCAAAAATAATTAACACTAACTGTGTCTGACAGTGACTATTCAGGGCTGCTTGTTTTAAGGTCACGCTGTGTTTCAACACACATACTAGACATTTATATCTAGGAACTATGAATATCTTTGCTTAAACTGCATGGGTGGCGTGGTAGTAGTGACTAGTTCGAAATACTATACTGTTTCGAAGGCCAATCAAAGTTGAGTCTGACAGCCGTATTGTAGCTATTAAGAATGTATATATAAATGTTCGTTTATGATAACTCGGTCGCATATTCTTTGTTAGCCGCCGATAACGTTTGTTTGGTAACTTTTAGCTTGTTCAGTTGTTGTGGATGGGAATTTTTTGAACAATCACGCTTATCAAATGTGGAAATTAACTTGCACATTTGAGATAAAGATGTTGATTTTGACGACCAGCATCTAGATGTCATAATGGTCTTCATATACATATTCCAAACATTTACAAACAGTTATCTTTATGACACTTCGCAAACAGCGCACGATTCCTAAAATAACATTTTCACGTAGGTACTTTACAAAAATTTCGACATAATCTGGGAACGGATACTCTTTAGATTCCCTGTACTTATGTTGGCATATTACCAACATTGGCGTAGACTGTTTCTGGGATTCGGAAACTGCGAGTTTAAAAAGAAACATTACAGCATTCAAGGTCTACTGATGTGCATTTAAATGATACGTTGAACCCAGTCGGAGTTTGCGTGACTCAAATAAACCGAACACTTGAGCAAACCAGTGGTGCCGCTCTTCGGTCTGTAATGCGATTAACTCATCATTTTCGAACAATGTGTTGGCAATAATTTTATCGCGACAAAAATACCAGATACGATAACGCATGGAAAAATACTGTCGGACTGTGCCTACTGTAATCATGTTGAGGTAGGTCATAGGTGCGGTAGGTAGGGGTTTCATAAATAATGCGATTTCCGTGACGCCGTCTTTGTTTGCGTTTCTAATTCTGGCATACGATGTGACGTCACCACCGATTAGATACTTTGCTATCTTTTGACACAGTTATTCTTTTATTTTTGACACAAAAATTAACACTTTACACTGATCGCGGCCGATAACCTGTTGCAAAGTTGCGAAGACTTGATTAGATTTTCTCAGTTGGTGCATTACGTAACAGTGATTTAAATAAGATAAAATGTCAGCTTCCTTTCTCACATTTTAAATATAAGAAGTATGTAAGTAACTTTATATATTGTGTTACCTCGTTTATTAAGACAACATGAAACCTGATAGCAAATATACGTTAATGACCTGCTAGCATTGACGAAGGTGAATTGTTCATGGTACATTATCTCGATATTTGAAAGATTAATTCGAGGACAAATATATCCGGGTTGAAGGGCCAAAAGTGATTTTATATCATTATTTAGATACAGACTGTTGTTTCTGACGATTTTCCTTGTGGTTGAAATATTGGATAAGCCAGCTTCATATGCATATAAATGTAGGTCAGCGGGTAATGATGCAAAAGTGATATTAATATTCGTTAGATTATTTGGTAAAGCTATGAATCATAATTATAGAAAAAACTTGTTTTAAAAACCTACCACTTATTTTAAATTTTAAGACGAACCACAGATATAGAAATGTCTAGACTATGCAAGTTATAAAAATCAAATACTAACAAAAACTCACAGACTGGTCAAGTAAGAATTTCACTTGAACACAAAGGGTTTCGTATCAACTTTAATATTTTGTAGCGGCAAGCGAAACGAATGCCGCCGGACCCACATAAAGTGTGATATCGTAACAAAATATTATGATAGTTCTCGAAAATCTACATAGGTAATAGGTGCTATTCATAGCACACAATTTGAAAATTTCCAGTGAATACCTATTACGGTGCATACGATATGTAAATCCTTGTGATCGACGAACAGATGGACAGAGCTATTGTAATAAAATCCCTTAACTCTTCGCTGACACCCTTGTACAGATCCCCGAAAATGTATACAAAATTCTAAAGTAGTTAGGTAGGTACTATACGTATTGAGACATTGTCGCAAGTAACGCCGCATTATATTCACCCCTTTTAAAGTGGCCAATGTATCACCGATTGACCTTCTGACACATTTATACGTACCTATAGTTGGACTTTCTAACCAATCTTATCTCAATATCTTATGCTATCAATAATACATGAGGGCCTCTGAATCGCTTGCTATACTACTTTATTGTTTATCATCGTAACTCGATTTACGTGATTCAACTATTGGGACAAAGGAAACTAGAAACGTGACTTTTTACATTACTCCGAACAGTTGCGCTGACATTGAAATTAAAAACAGAATAAACCACTGAAAATAAGTGTAATGGATTTTTTTTAGCAGCAATTAAATTTTAATATTGTAAGCTAAAGGATATCAGCAACGCGTAATATTATGTTAATCTGTAATTGGATACGGTAAATTGATTCTGGATATTAAATTGGGCAAGTTTTGAAAATGTAGGATCTTGTAGTCGATAAAATCATAAGCATAAGAGAGTTTCGGCGGCGGCGTGTTGTGGCGCAAAATAGATATTCATAATAACAAGCGCGCCAGTTCATCGGCCGCGCGTCCGCGGACTCACCTTCGGGCCTCGTAGATAAATGGCAATTCGGCTAAGCCCCGAATGTTCGGGACTCGGCGACGCAATAGCTCCGCTATTGAGATAGGCTCGACGGCCGGGGACTATGCCACGCGAGACTACATTGTCGCTTTTTTTCCGATGTAGCGATTTTTTTGCTACTTTTAACTTTTTGCTTAGCCACGTCACGCGCGATACCATTTTGTTTGCTACTTTTTTGCGTACAGATATTTTGGTTGTGAATATATTGTTTATTGTTCTAGTTTGAATAGAACAATAACACGGAATATGATTTTTGTTTACAGTTTATATTGGTTATATTTTATATACACGTTAAATTTGCTTACTTATACGACCCTAGATATGGTATAAGTAAAAATTGCATATCACTCCGTACCCGAGAATAGGAGTACCTTGTAAAGTGGATGAACAAGCAAGATCTGTCCTCACATGCATATGTTTACACTCTTTTGTGCGTGTGTTTAATGCGTATTCGTTGATTGAAAGTTCTTTGGGGACGATGCGGGACGATTAAGAGATATTATATGACACCACGTGGCATAACTAACAACCAACATGCGAATTGCTTATTTTTACTAAAAAAAATGTGTAAGTTTGATTATATATTATGTATGTACGTATGTATGAATGTGAACTTTGGAGATAAGCTGCAGGGAATGCAGCGGTTTGTTAGCATTTTTTCGAACCCAAAGTCTATTTAAGCCTTATACATTATTTCTGAGCTTATTATACGACTCAAACACAGGTATTGTAACAATGTCGCGTGTACTAGAATCGGTATTGATCGTTAGTTCCAAGATAATAACGTGGATTCGTAATGTTATTGTATTCTATCATATTTGGAACATACAATACTCGCGGTGTGATTACGCAATCTTTTTTGTTACTTTTTATTAGAATGCAAGAAATTATTATGATATAATTGTATGTTCTATGTCTTGGTGATGATTTATTTAAACACAAGTGTATCTAAAAAATGTAATAGGTACACGTTACTACTGGAAAACTACTAGAAAGCAAATAAAAACAATAATAGCTATGACTAAAAGATCAGACTATTTTCGTTTGGTCGAGAATAATCTATTTTCTATCCATCCGGAGTCTTCGTCTTACCAAATATATTAAAGTTAGTATTTCGTAAATGTCTTGTTATTATACTTAATTAGAAAACAACAATTCAAATGGTCTACGAAAAGATTTATACATGAATAAATCTTTTCTGTTTTGATTGACCCTTGTACGTGAAAATGAATGTAATAAAGTAAAATACGTCCGAAATAGCCGTTAATCGTGTTATAAGCATAACAAACAATGTGATAGGTAACCACGTTTGTTGTATTATAAAATAAAAACTTACTCGTGTTGCGTCACAGAATATGTTTATCGGAAACACGACAATGTCAAGAGGGCATTGAACCGCTATCCTTGAAGCTTGTAGATGGGTTGATAATAATTTTATTTTCGCTATCCGTTTCGTTAATAATTCGATACGCATTCGAATTTTTATTTGACGAATGCAAGATTGTGGTTATTGGGGCCTCCGAGCACGTTCTTAGACATATTATTACTTGTATTACAACGTTTGGCCCGTCTCGCTAGCCGGTATACAACATAAGGCGCGCTCATTTCGAGTTCACGTTACAATTATGTTGAAAAGAAAATGTGTTGTTTCATGAGTCATGAAATACTAACACACTTATGTATGTACTTCTGCTTTCTGTAGGTCAATTATATTCTGAGGTGCCTTTTTACTTATGTGCAGGTATTATGTTGAGGCATTGATTATAAATATTTGGAACAAAATAGACACGGACTTTGGTGTGGATGTTTGTAATTTTATGTATTTAGACACTCAAAATGGCGGCGGCTTAATTTACACGACTTATTTATATAGACGTTATTATAATTTATTCTAGTTAACGTAGCAATGTGTATCTAATCTTTAGACGATTGAATTTTTAGTGTTATATTAACACATTTTTTTTTAATTTGGCCTAATTATGTAAGCCATTCAGCCATTCAGTGATAGCCTAGTGGTTAAAATTCGGCCTCTCAATTGGGAGGTCGTGGTTTCAAACTTATGCACCTCTGATTTTTCGAGTATGGCTTAAATCTAAATCCTTCTCACTCTGAGAGGAGACCTGTGCCAGCAGTGGGATAAAAATGGTTGAAGATGATGTAAGCCATATCCATTTATTTACTTTGTTGAACCATCGCTACCTTGGTACTCATAGTGCCAGTTTTTCTGTTTGACTGACTTATCGCACTAATTAAACATGTTATGTAACCAGTGGGTTTTTATGTAAAGTTATTGTAGCATAATTAGATAGCGGTTATATTTAGGCTCGAATAAAAGTTTACGTTTACTGAGATATTACTCGTATTTTGACTTGCATATACTGGTTTGAGCGTAAGTGGGTGACGTGGACAAAATTGAGTAAAAATTTAAAAAATTTAACATAAGTTTGAAGCATCTGTGACACCTGTCGGGGTCTTGTCATTTAGGGTTGGTAGTTGGTGCTTGTCATATGCCTGTCTGATCGCTAACTAAAACCACTAAAGTCACTCAATGTTAGGTTTGGCAAGTATTTAGAAGTAACATCTGGGCGGGTGGAACATATTTTTTTAGTTTATTTGAAATGAAATTGGGCTTTAGGGATTATTACCTTATTATGTTATACGTAATATATTTTTTTAATTTACGTGAGCTGTAGGTTTTATAATTATTACCTCTAATGTAAGAGTGACAATGATTTCAGGTCATAGTCGACCACTCTGACCAACTGCAGTCTATTAGATTTAATGTCTTTTTGTGATGTTTTCTTTACTGAATATTCACGTATGAGTATGAGCGTTTAATTAATTTCTTATACACACATAATTTCGAATAATCGATAATCGATAATAAATAATTTATCGATGTATTCTGTCGTTCCAGGTGCAAATGATGATACCGGCTGTTAGCAGCGAGCCGATGCTGCGCCGCGTCAAGCAGGAGGTGGAGCCGCCTCCACAGTACTCGCCGTCCGAGCAGGCGCTCTCACGGCCCATGCAGATGATGCAACCAGCTGAGGTGAGGCTTAGTTTGTTTTGGGGTTCCGTAAGCAAACGGTGCCAACGGGACGCTTTTACTAAGGCTCCATCGTTCGTCTGTCATAGAGCAGTGTCTTATGATTTATGATGGGGATGACATATGAATTTCTCAAGGTACCAACGGGACACTAATTAATACTATTAGTAAGGGTCCGTTGTTCATCTGTTCGTCTCTCACAGAGCTTATCTGAATTATAGTAGGAAAAGACTTAAATTTCTCATTGTGTAACTGTTATAATAACCCAACCTGGGTATAGTGAGCAACACGAAGCTCAACTAGCAACACTTCGTCTGATTTTGTCCGCAATCAAATACTAAATTTCATTCGCAGCTGGACCTAGAGCCTAAAGAGGAGGTGAAATTTTGCGTGTCGCCTGGCGAGCCGGGCATCGTCGGCAACACGAGCCCCGAACGGCAACATTGCTCGTCGACGACTGCGGCGGCGGCGAGCGGCGCTCGCGACGAGGAGGCGCCGCGGCGGCTTTGCCTCGTGTGCGGGGACGTCGCCTCGGGCTTCCACTACGGCGTCGCCAGCTGTGAGGCGTGCAAGGCGTTCTTCAAGCGTACCATACAGGTAGGTATGATGCTGTCGGTGTTGGTGTGTTTGTGTGAGTTCTTGTGTGTGAGTCTGATCCTATACTATTAAATGAGCATTTTTTGTATACAAGTACTATACATTGCATATATACCTACAACAAGTTAACACAGTAGTCACTAAAGTGGTCACTTTAAGGCTTTCGGATTTGATTTTAGTTTTAATCATTTAGGTTTAGTCATTGATAATTCAACATCATACGAGCACACTTGCCTACAGTTGCAAAACATACACACTAACACATAAAAACAAACAAAGCAACCCACACACCTTCACGCAGAAAAAAATCCCAACAAATGTAACGTAACTTGACGGTAAAACGTTAAGCGTTCGCTTACCCAGCAGGGCAACATAGACTACACGTGCCCCGGCTCGAACGAGTGCGAGATAAACAAGCGGCGGCGCAAGGCGTGCCAGGCGTGCCGGTTCCGCAAGTGTCTCCGCACGGGCATGCTGCGCGAGGGCGTCCGCTTGGACCGCGTGCGCGGCGGCCGGCAGAAGTACCGCCGGGCGCCGGACGCGCCGCCGCCGGCGCACCCGCGACCGCAGCTCGACGACATCAAGGTCAGTAACCGACAGCTCCGCCAAATCCGCGTTGGAACAGCTTGGTCAAGAATGGGCTTTCCCAGCGGTGGGAAGAGATCCGTGTCAGGCCAGCAGTGGCACACAAAAAGGTTTGTAAGCAAATTAGAGTTCGAGTCGATCTCGTAAGAAACGAAACGTACCACCATCATTGATATATCACATTTCATATGGACGTGAGCATAGACAAAATGTTTAAAACAAAATAATTATATTTCAAAGTAAATGGTAGACAAGTTCGAGAACCTCTGCACTAAACGCTAAACAAATTAGACGTAAATAGATCTATTTCCGCACCACAAAGATATTATCAAAGTATAGTTACGTCTGTTTGCCCGTTACAGTATACATGCCTATACGTACCGTGTACGTACGTTCGACCTCTTACCCTCCTAATGTACTGTGGTGCGTTCACCTTGTGTTTACGTCTCAACTCATTACAATATTGTGATCTGCTGTTACGGATCTTACCGGTACCCGCAACTATCGGATATTCCAAATTTAAATCTATCCGGAACCGTAACAGCCCGATGAAAGATTCGAATAATTCGGGATAATTGTTATCTTGTAATAAATAAATATAATAAATATCTTGGGAACTGGGATTTAGCGAAACCTTAAATAAATATTTATAAATATCTGCATATAAAGATAATTTGATACCCAGGCACAGAAACATATTCATGCTCATCACACAAATATTTGTTCTAGGTCGGAATCGTACCTACGACCACCAGTTAGGTTCACTAACCACTATACCAAGAGGCCAATCCTTAACAATTAGCATTTCTATTTTACAATTCAAAAATAAAGGAATATCCCTTAATGAAATTGGTAACTAAAATAGTCAGAAACAATCACATAATCTGAAATAATTTTAAATCCTATCTAGATCTCAAATTTCATATCTGTACATCTCTAATTGTGATATGCTTTTGTGTTTTATCTCTTATAGTATTCATTATATTAATCCTAATTATATAATTATATTAATAATATTTATATTCCTAATATTTATATTAATTATATTTATATTACTTACATTAATATTTATTTATGTACAGTGGTATCATACACCTTTGGTTTATCTTATTCTGTTAAAATGCTTCGGTGAAAAAGGAGTGATAGCCGGTTGGTAAAAAAATCCTTTTATACGGGAGGACTGAGGTTCAAATTCCAGGCACGCACCTCTTGTTTTTCGAAATTGTATTCGTCGTTGCAAATCCTTGGAATATTACAAACGTCGAAGGAAAACTGAATTGTGAGAAAACCTACATGCCTAAGAGTTCTAAAAAAATGCTTCCAAAGTTGTGTGTAGTCTACCAATCCGCAATTGGCCGGCGTGGTAGACTATGGCCTAAACCCTCTTACACCGAGAGGGGACACGTGCCCAGCAGTGGGACAGAAGTGGTTTATGATGAATACTTTGGGGCGTACAACTTACGATTGGTCACTTTTCTAGTGACACTACCTACTATAAACATAAATATTTTTGTTTCACCTTTGTGTTTACTGCGCACTATGTTACAGTAGTACATTCACTTTTCATTTACCTTTTACCCTAACGCTACTGAGACACGTTATTTTATTTATCAGTTACCCTCCACACTTTGTTTACCCTTTACCCCTGTAGGGTATTCTTTTGTTTTCCTATTACCTACACCTTTGACGTGTATACAGATCGTTAGTCATCACGTGTTTTAACACTTGGGTACGTCGGTTCAATAACAATAACTTTGCTCACGTTTAAAGCAAGTTATTAAT
>DWOQ01000537.1:0-11114 GCA_018251115.1 Codatractus alcaeus
GTGGACTACGGCCTAAATCCTTCTCACTCTGAGAGGAGACCTGTGCCCAGCAGTGGGACAAAATTGGTCGATGATGATTTATGTACTTATTTTTGTATGTCTCTACAGCATTTACAACACAAGAAACCGTAGCGTATAATCTTAGCGTTAAATTGCTATTTATTTCATATTAAAAAAATTACTGCAACGAACTGTGACAAAAATGTATATTTCAAATGGTTCAGAGTATTTATGATATGATATTGACGACCTGCGTGGTGGTGCGGCCTTCATACGTGAACTAAGTAATGAATTTGGATTTTTGTTCTGGGTCTGGGTGTTTATACATCGTCTTTGTGTGTGTATATGGCACCAATTACATAAGAAATTATGATTGTAGAGAGCATATTTATTTTTCAAATATATGCATCATTTTGCTTTTTTCCACTTTTTAACCAGCGCCTGTTTGAACGAGCACCGATTTCATTTTTCCGTCACAGCGCTCTACATTTGCATCCATACGAACTTCCAGCAGTCATGCGTCTTATGCGCTGAACCGATTTAAAAACTATTCTCGTACATTATCATGCAGATGACACCGTGTGCAGTTCTAAATAACTTTGATAAAAGTTTTACAGGTTTTTAATCTTTAAACCTTATAGAAACTATGATACTTAGAATAATAATAATTTGAATTAAGCTGTCTATAGCTTTTTCAGTCACACTTACATATGTAATAAATTTAGTCAAAACAAACTAAATTATGCGTTCCTACATAACACGAAAATCGACGATCAAACTAATTAGCAATTACAAAGTTAATGACTACGCTATGTCATCGAAACTAAAGGTCTTATGTCAATGAAATTAAAATGGGCTCCCATTAGAAGTGTCTCCTTTCTAAGAAACAATATTTAACAAATATATTATTACATGAGGGAAATATAAGGTAGCAATAATAAAAATAAAAAATAAAAAAAACATCAGAACCAAACCTTCCATTTAAGAGTTGGTTAATAACTAAACAACATTTTCATGACGCCAATATGCCGTCATATTTAATTATACAAAAGATTTCCTCATTTCTCAATTAATAATATATCGCTTAGTAACGCGTAGGTAACTTAATAGTGTTTGCAATTAGTAAAGTAACTACTAGTAAGATAATTAATTAAAGAGATTTCAACTCGATTTATTTAATACTTATGGATATGTTTGGAAAAAATAATAATATGGAAGGTTTTAAATAATATGGGTTATTTTCCCATATTATATTCCCATATTCCCATATATTATTTAGAAGCCGCTGTTAGGCTTAAAAATGCACTTATATTTTGAAATACATTGATGTTCCAAAAGTTATCGCCGATTGTTAAAACAACAACAGCAACGAGACCCTTCGCAAAGGTATAAGGCTATGTACAAAAAGTCTAATGAAAGAGAAAGAAAAGTTTTCGTCTTAAAGACATAATAAGGGACCAATTACGACTTTCTGCAATGTGCGTGAATCGTTTGTTCTACAAAGAACCGTTGTGTACTTTTTTCTACAACTTCTATCCTATTATGAGGTAACTTACAACTTTTCGGAGTCAACCATTTTCCTCTAACTTAAGTTAATTGAGCAGAGAAAACTAACGAAAACTAATCAAATTTGCAGTACAATCATATTCTTTCTCCAAGATGCAAGTTAAATTCTAAGCTATTACGTTTCTTCTTCGGTTGCGTTTTACACTTTACAAAAAGCCAAGACTTAAGGAAAACCTTGCTGTCCTTGAAAGCCATTGAAGACACCCCTGGGGCTTAGTATTTGGAAGTGGTCTGCACTAATCAGAAGCTACCTGTGGCGGGTCGAGCATGTGCTTCGGTCGGCACTGGCAGTCGCGCGCAGGCTTCCACGCGGTCCGGACGTGTGGTAACGCCATGCCGCCCTAAGCGGCTACGAACGCACCTCCGTCCGACTCATGTTCGTTCACTCTGGTATGTTAAACAGAAAATAAACCAAATTTTTTTTTCTTAACTGCGATCATATGTTAGTAGCCCTAAGTGTTGTTACAAACTCGGCTAAGGAATGGGGGAACGGGACCACCTGTTGTTCGCGATTTGGAATAGTCCGTCGGACAACGTCACAATCTGTTTACAAATGGGGGGCGCCCCCACCCCCGGTGAGCCATGACGCAACGTTTTATGGGCGCCCGTGTACGCGTTACTATGGCGGAAAAACAACAGTCGTCGCGTGAAAATAGATTTCCGTGTTCCCACCTGCGTTACGCCAAACATTCATTACACGGTGTTGCCGAAGTTGGGTAAATTACGATTTGTTTGGAAAAAAATAGTTCACCAAATCCCGATTTAAAGTAACTTTGATTTGTCTGAACGAAGTCGTGTTGAGCCAACGTGAATGGGAAGATAATTTAGTACCTCATAAAGGTTACATCTGCTAAAATTCGCGCTACATTAACGAACAAAGGTCCGTTAGTCGGCGTTTGTTAGCATAGTTCGTTAGCTCTCCGTAATACAAAGAGTCTTGTCTCTATGACTGTTAATTAGATAAGGGAGTTAGGAACGATCAAGGTAGACCATTCACTTGTTAAATGGGACGGCAAAACGAAACTGAATATTATTTAAACATTTTTTATGCAAAATCCGCGTATTACAAAGAATATATAGCCCGTAAATAAGGCGAGCAAAATTATAAAAACAAAATACTAAAACGAAAACTATAGTTTCGAATACACAAACGGTTTTACAACACAAAACAGACGCGAATAGGAACAATAAAATTAACAGTAGCATCCCACGCCGGCTCATAATATTTAATAAACACGTTGATTCGGTTACTAGAAAGTCTAACAATTCTAACTTAGCAAACACGATCTGCGCCCAGGGACGGATTTGGCTACATGAAACGAGAATTAACGATTCAGATATTTACCTCTCTGAAAAGTGTGCTAATTTTAAGATATAATATTTCAATAAACGAAAACGTTTATTTAATATCTGTTATTCTTCAGATAACATTCGATTACGAAAAGGCTTTGTACTTACCAATCACTCAAAACGAGTCAAAATGTATGGAAATAGAAATCGGCACTTATGATTTATCTTATTTGTCATGTTAACTTTTGGTGTTTATTAAAGGACTAAACCGATTTCCATATTTTTGGGACCATCCCTGAAAAATACGTAAAAGAAATTCATATGTAAAAATTTCATAAGAAAAAGAATCAAGAATAAAATCGTTCCACAATTAAAGAAAATGTCGGTAATAAAAAATACAGACAAAAGTATCATATAACCCTTCCTTGAAGTCGATTGAGTTACAATTAGCAAGGTTACCACCATGATGGTTCATAACATTATTATACATGTAGTATTAAAATACAGCGTCATGATGTATGGCACTCAATAGCAGATACCATGACATGACCGCAATCTATTTATGACGTAGTTAAAATTTCAAAAGCAATCGATTAACACATCACACGCTTACCATATCTTAATTGCACCTAATGTACGTATCTGGGTGCAAGTAGATAAACATTATTTGTACCCATGAAGCAAATATAAAATTCGGTCAATGTCCAAGTTAAAATGTAGTAAAGACTAAAAGTAGCTCTGTTATGGTAATAATTCGAAATTTACTAGCCGTACATCAGCAAACCAATGAAAACGTCTGAAGAATACATTGTTTATGACACCGATCTGTTACATATCAAAACATGCTGTTGAAATAAACATATCTAACCAGTCTGAGTGATTAATCTTGTGAGTTACGAATCACGTGTCGTACTGTGTTGTGAAGAAAGTGTGTGAAACAGGTGTGGATTGTGATTTTGTTGGAGATAGCGTATGATGTGATGATGCGACGTGGGAAAGCGTTGCTGGAAGGCAGCAGGCAGGGCTCTGTCGACGGCAATAGCAACCTGGCTAACGATAAGGAGCTGGTGCATAAGTGTCATAGTGACCCTGGGGGCGGGCGCGCCCTGGGCGCCGCGCCCAGAGGGCACAGACATAGATCTGCTTCAGGCGCGCCCAGAAAATGTGTGCTCACGCTCGATGGTTACTCGTATGTCATAGGTAAGTGTTTTTTTTAACTTTTGACCTTCTTGTTTTAAATAGCTAATAAGACACACTTTTAAAACACAATTATAAGTAAGACTTTTAAAACACAATTATAGCTTGTATTAACGAGGAAAGAAACGAGAGGAAGCCTAATTGGTGATGGAAAAAATCGTGACAAAACTTACATGCTTGAAGGTTCTGTAAAAAATGGTTTTCAAAAATATATGGAGTGTACTTATGAGCAGTTAACCAGCGTGGTGGACTATGAATTAAGCCCTTCGCATTCTGACAGGGAACCAGTGGCCAGCAGTGGGAGAGTATTGGTTTGATTTAGCAAGCTTTTGTTACAACCAAATTGTTTATACGAAAATAACTGTAAAGAAATATGTTATTCCCATTTTACTAATAAGCTTCATATTACAATAGAAATACTTAAGCTTTTCTCTTTGACGTAACCAAATGTATCGTTTATTCAAAAACATCCACTACGTTGTAAAAAAGCTTTAAATAATGCCTCTTTGACTACAAAGGATCCGTTAAAAGCATTCCCTTTGATGCTTGCAACGGTCACTTATATTTGGTACATAAATATTGCGATATTCGATACATCAAAAACATTCTCGTGATTTTAGCAAATAATTGAAAAGGTTTTGAAGTGTCGTTTAACTTAAAAATCACACAAAATTAACCTGTGTCTTTATACTCGTATAATTAAAAATTACTATCATTATTTCAGCACATGTTTATTTGTATAAAACAATCATAGTGATATGTTTTATATGTTCATCAATTTTTGAAGGACCATAGACCATGCAGCTTATCTGAAACAAGACAAGCTACAGACAACTCTACCTGTAATCTATCAAATGAAGATGTGTTATTGCCATTGATAGTTAGGTTTAAATGCCTTATATACTCGTACTTATTGTACTTACAACGAGGTCCAGTATTCGAGTCCCAGACCAATCAAGATTACGTATTTATAAAAAAATATTAATGATCACTTACTTAACGGTGTAGGAAAATATTGCCAGGGAAGCGACAAGCCTCAATAAAATAAAAAAAGTTTGGTGCACTATGAATTAGACCCTTTACACTCTGAATCGCGCCTCATACCGACCAGAGGTACAATAAAAGGCTGATGATGGTGATTGTATGTGGTGATGTGTAAATTTTACGAATAACGTTCAAATTAGATGTTAGCCTTCGGGGTTGCAATGCATCTGTAGTCGGCTTCATGTAAAAAATCATTTGCGGATTCAGCTCGAGACCGATCCTATCTGTACCTTGTTACTGTAGTGTAGTACTGCTGTTTTCTGGTTTAGAATATGATCAAGGAAGCACTAACACATTCAAAGCACTAGCAACAAATCAATAGCAGGAATAGCAACAAATATGCCGATTGCACATAGAGTTCCAATCCTATTCAGCCTTATTACATTTACCCATGAGGAAAAGTAATCACTTATACCATCAGCTGGATTGGAGAGTCAAAATAAACATATTTTATTCAAAGTAAATTCTTTACAGAAACATTTTCGAACGCCAACAACGCCACTTCGTAAGGTGTTTCGCCACGATAAAGAAGAGGCAAATAACCATCCTAACATATATAACATCTTTTCTATACAGTACATCAATACTGCGTTCGTTATTTTATTTTAAATGTCGGACTATATACTACTTAGGTATTATATTTTTGTTTCCTGTGTATTTTCGTTTCCTACAATTTCAGAAAGACAACAACGGAATAGTAAAAACAAATACATAGTGCCGTTCGCTATATCACTCTTTATTTAATAACTTGCTTTCGTCTATTGTGGACCTGTTTTGATTATTTTTTTCTATGTGATATGTTTCTTATGTGTTTTGATAGTGTACACATATTCCCTTTACACGTATTCGAATAAATAATATAAAACTTTCTGCAGTTATTTTTATTTAACAAACAATTTAGATTGCGGTTGTTGTCGGTTTAAACATTTTTGTCGTTGTTATAAAATATGTAATTAAATGCTTCCAAATCTGCGCAATAATATCATTGCGAATACTTTTTGTTATCTCGCGAAAAGAATTATATCATAATAATCTCATTTATTTACTAAATTATTAAATCTTTATGTATTTTTTTAAAAACTTTTGTTACAATGCATGTACACCATGATTATTAATTCAATTACTACCTGAATATGGTTTGATATTGAGAAAAAGGTTAATTAGTAGGGAACTTTCGATAAGTACAAGCCTCCTGCATTTGACTTCACCTTTTTCCATTGGTACCCTTGTTGTTAAATTCTGCCCACTTATCTTATTTCTTTCATGTGAAAAAAGTGGATAAAAGAAAGAAGTGAAAAAGCTTTTTTCCAGTTCAACCCAAGTAGTAACTATCATAGCCCTTTTTACATTGTTCATTCGTACGATGTAGCCAGCCCATTTATATTTATTTTTTTTACAATGTGACAGCATCTATGACTTTTGTTTTTGACCTTATATCGGTATGACGGTTCTTTAAATTATTAAAGCGAAATTTTGAAACAACTTGACAAGAGATATACAAAAATTGCGGACCATATTTTTGATTTTTAAGCTTAGTTCTCGATGTAACTTTATTGGACAAAGGTGTTTTGATCACAAAACATTTTTTCAAACGGTGTCCATTATGCATCGTCTACACTCAAACGTAGTCTGTACAAATAACGTCTTTTAAAAATATCTTTGAGTCGTGTTACTTTTAATGACCCTATTTTCTCTTTGATAAATAATAGTTTGCTATTTCTCAGGTATTTTCATTTCGCTCAGCAAACGCCAGCGTAATTGTCGTAAATACGAAATATCATATTTCCAGTTACAATTAAATGTGGAGCGACAATTCGTGACAAACATCGTAAATCCTTCTTCATTTTTTACCAAGTTTAGAAAGGAGAAGCGTACAGCCCCTTGGCTTGTGTAGATCTCATCCGTTCTACAAAGTTAAGCAACGTGGGGCGCAGTCGGTAGTTGGATGGGTGACCGCTAGTGCCTAAACTTCAAGCGCACTTCCATGCTTCGAAGGGCACGTTAAGCCGTCGGTCCCGATTGTTATCCTTGGATAGTCGTTAAGCCATGTTGGACGCCTTATGGGCGATTTGACAACTTCCAACGTGGGTTTGCCACTTACCCCTCCAATCCTCATCGGTGCAGCGTGGTGGAGTATGCTCCAGGCCTTCCCCAGTTGTTCACCAGTTGACCCGTGGCCAGCAGTGGCACACGAAAAGGGTCGCACATATTAAACGAAGAAGACGCTTTCTACACTCATAGCCCCACACTAAGATTCCCTGAGTCGTGGGTGCCATGTACACACACAAAGACGATACACAAACACCCAGACCCAGAACAGAAATCTAAATTCATCACTTAAGATTCTGACTGGCCGGGGATCGAACCCGGAACCCTCTGCATGTCAGCGCGGGGT
Organism: Codatractus alcaeus; assembly: GCA_018251115.1. NCBI lineage: Eukaryota > Metazoa > Arthropoda > Insecta > Lepidoptera > Hesperiidae > Codatractus > Codatractus alcaeus. Next base: position 7,493 of record DWOQ01000537.1, read on the forward strand.
GGTAACGGCACCGCCACGCGGGTCGTCATGATATGATGATCAAGGCTTATCTGTCCGTCAGTCCATGTTTACCACTGCCATATAAACATATTATTTTACACGGAAAGAATGAAAAATGCTGTAGACACAAGCTAAGCTTTTAAAGATAAAGCCGCGCAGCGTTACTAGTGAATAGCTTTGTTTTTCTTATTTATATTACAGTCTAGTAAACATTAAGGCTAATGAACTTTAACGGTTAGAAGTATATAAATGTTTGTATCCAAGAGTTTATATCAAATCGAATGAACGTGCATTGCGTTTTCTTGTATATAAATTGAAGTTATGTGTTTAAATATAATAGCATTGACTATATTTCACTGTCACTACACTATACTAAGTCTAAAACCTTAGTTTTCTTGCTAAGTCCTCACTGAGCGAATAAATACGTAACACAATTTATATATACGGCCATGGTAACTAAAATTGATTCCCCAAAACCAACAAACGCTTGGAACACGCGATTTTGCGGTAAGCCTCGGCTTATTGTAGGTAGTTGTTGAAACGTTCGCTTCGTTACACGTTGTATTACAAGAAATTGTTACATGTCAAGTCACAATTTAACAGTTCACCTTAAAACGGCTCCATAAAAATGTTTTCGTCGAATAACTTCGCGCTTTCAAACCAAGTACATAAATATATTTTTAAACCGTTTGCCCCCAAGAGTTTGATCTCTTAATTATTTTTAAGTGCTACAGTTGATTGAGAGAATGTGAATTAGAGTTTATTAATAACTCAATGACGAAGCAATTTGGGGTCCAAATATACCAATGATTCAAACTTTTCAAAACAGAAGATACTAAAGTTACTGTATATATAATAAAAAGATATAACTCACACGGTCATTTATTTCCAAACGAGGCAAAGCCTGTACTATGGTAACCAGACTAATATTTTTTTTTTTTTTTTTTTTCCGAATTGTGTAGTTGCTGTTGGTAGTGGCCTTGAAAGCTTTACCGGGTGTTTTGAGGCAAGCCCCTGACGGAGCTCAAGCCTGCGAGGACAGAAGTCTATGATCCAGAAGGAAGGGATGATGTTGGGCCCCGTTTCCGGTTTCCTTAACCGTCCACCTTCGCTAAAAGGAGGGAAAGTTGCGGACCCAGCCAAGTGACCGTCCGCCTCTTATTAAATTGGGATTGCGGCTGACCCAAGGGCACCTCCTATGAGGTACGGACCTCGGCTTAGGTCAGTTACGCTAATGCGGGGTGCTGGTGAGTCACGACCGGTCACTCCGTCATTAGTGGATTTAAAAGTTTTAAAGCAAAAACATATCTGTGATTCATGGATGTAAAACATTGTTTTGACTGGTGAGTTACCAGAAAGTGTAATTGTAATAGGAGTGCGTTACATTAACATAATAAATAGATATACAAAAGTTTCTGTATATTAATCAATTATTTAGCTACAATGAATTTGGCACATATGTGTACATATATTTGTGACAATTCATAAAAATATATCAGTGTGGCTCCACATTTAATAAAATAATTTCTTTTCTGCTTATCATCGTATATGGAAAGGAAGAATTTTATGGATACTATTCGACCTTCAAACGTGAAGGACGCATGCCAATCGCTCGACGAAAATCCATAATGCCATCAATCGTAGTGTTGCCAGTTGCTTGTACTAACTCAGGATTTTTTGGGACTGAATTAAATATGGCCATATACGTCCTAAGTATCGGTTAGTAATCTGCTGTAATGTAAGTTCCATTTATCCATTATTCCATATTATCTTCATTATGATTGAACACGCTTTAGCAAGCTACATACTGAATATTTCGATATAAAACATGTTTGAAACAAAATATTTCGATGTTACACTTTATGTGGGTACTCGCAATGGCAACATAGAAAGCGTATAACTCGTATGTTGCCATTAGAGCGATTTTTTTATTTGCTTATTTTTATTATTATTACTTGTTACAGTGGATATACTGAAATTTCAAGTGTGTATCTAATATCGTTTATATGATACCTGCGACAGATAGCTAGATGAACAGACGCATAGCGGAGTCTAAATAATACGGTCCCGTTGGCAGCATTTGGGTACGGAACCCCAAAAATCTACCTTTTTCCTCATTACATCACGGAACGATAAAAATTGCTGATTCCGAACATATAACTCAATATCGCAAAAAAATATCGCTTAGACCAATTAGCCGTTCAACCGTATGTATAGAAAATAGGACGTCCCCATACAGTCAGGAAACTTGGAAACACTAATAATGTGATAAGACGGAAAATATATCATGCATTATACTCTTTGATCCCGAGCTCGTCAAATTATCCGCACTGTTCATTTTATTGCGGGAACCCTTTATTGGTTTCCTTGAAAGGTCAAGTTTATTTACTTACCTTAACAACATTGCTACCTCGTTACAGTTATTTTTAGATGTCGATCAATAATATGAGCACAGCCAAGTGGAAAGTGTGCGAAGTGCTAAGTGTACTAAAGTGGTATTGGGTTGCACATTGCTGGAATGAGAAATCATAGTGAAAACGCCTCCTCAAATGGAAGCCCTAGGAAGAAAAGCGTCCCGAGGAAGATCAGAAAAACAGTGGAAAGATAAAGAAAGTAGCCAGCTCCATCAGGGCTCAGAGCTTAATGTTGAGAAAAGTGGAAAATATCTAAGGAGGCCTACATTACATTGTAGAAACATACTAAAGAAGAAAAAGCTCAAAAGTGACAAGTATTCTTCCTAAGTGGTACCACTGCCTATATTATCTCCCCGTTATGTCGTAAGAAATGACCAAGCACCTAGACCAAAATGGAAGACAGTGTCATCTTGTGTTACATATTACCGGAATCAATCACGAACAACTTTTAGTATGCTGTTCGTTATTTATTATACATTCAAGTTCATTGAAATGTAACTCAAGGGAGCATATTTAGCATAGCATAGCATAGCATCAATTGTTTATTCGTCAATATACCTTTATTGCGCTACGGGGTGCAATATTTACAATCTCTGTATAGCCTGGCGATACTCCGTTTTTAATTTAATGTATGTAGCCATTCAACAAACGTTCAATACACGTATGTGTAATCGGCTAGATAGCAGTGTTGCTAAATATCACATTGCAACAATTTCCTAAGTTATGTTCTTAATATTTCTAGCTAAAGGCAATTTTTAAAGCCTTTTGCGTACTCTATAACTGATCTTCAATGTCAAGTTTGTTCAGCAATTTACAATAGCGGCTTTATTCATGCTTTGTTGGATGGGACTTGGACTGACAAATAAGATTACTAGGTTTGTTTGAATTTTCTACCAGTTTGAAGATAATTTTGTTTTTGTTATCCGAAGCATTATTATCCTATGCATTAGTTCACAATTTCGTAAAGACCAAATAACGTAATTCATCAAAAAAAATTAAAAACAGGTTTGCAACACCGAACGTACGGCCGCTTTCAAGCCGAAACCGAAACAGTGATTTTTATACATTTACATATATTTATACTTATATATTGTATATATAAATACTATATAGTTATATTATATATAGGATACATATATCTACCTATAAATCCTACTTATATTATAAATACGAAAGCTTGTAAGTATGTTACTCTTGCACGAAAAAAC
>DWOQ01000538.1:0-11112 GCA_018251115.1 Codatractus alcaeus
CACGATGTTTTCCTTAACCGTTAAGCAAGTGATAATTACATTCTAATACGCATATGTTTTCGAAAAAATCAGAGGTGCGTGTCTGGGATTTGAACCCCGGTCCCTCCATTAGAAAGACCAAATTCTTAACCACTAGGTTATCACTACAGTAGTGGGTAACGTATATATAGAGTAAATGATTTATTGAAGCGATAGGGCGTAGCGGTAGTGGCGCGTCGCGAGGCGCCGTGCTAATATTGAATAAGTTCCGATAGGAAAGTTTATCTTGCGAAACATTATATTACTTTTAGGACCGCGATCTCTTGCAGAATTTTGATTATTTTATTTTTGTGGTGAACGTAATGATGCGATTATTCATCGATTCGTATTCAGTTGGTGTCAAAGTCAAAGTCAAAGTAGTACATTGAAAGATTCTTTACAGAATTCTTTTTGAACGTTAAAAAACCACCACTTCGTGTTACCACCGTCACAAGGTGTTACGTTAGAGAGAAGAAGCGACGAGAACTCCATAACACATATTTTTCGACGTAATATAAAAATTACAATTAAATAATTTAAAATAATGTCGCATGTGTTCCCATCCATGTGATGGCGTTCTCATCGTCTATATTAAGATTTACTTTATAATACGCTTGTTTACACAGCGTTGGCTGACGACCTGTTTAAAGTTTTTATCTGAAAAAGTTGTGTCATCTTTGTAGATTAGATCATACTCAAAGCAATAACTAATTAATCCTGAGAAACCTAGTTTCATTAGTTATCAGTTTTTTTTTATTATAGAGTAGCAAACGACCATGTAGATAACCTGATGATAACCTCCAGGGCTCAACGGGGCCAAATTAAAAAAGGTTCATTAAAATAATCGCATTAGTCATTACCTACAATTTTGAATTTCGATTTAATTTTACTTATACAAGTGTGGAGTGAAAATTGACCTCGTTTAAAAATATTCGTTCGTGAAAGACACAAGGTTCTTGACAGAATCTAGAAAAGCATTAATTATTCTTAAACATTTTACCTAACTCTTATTATCGTAGTACACGCAAGTATTAGTTATATACTCGCAACTATAGTACACGTTTGTTTTGCGTTATATTATGGATGTGTTGCGCTGTCACTAGCAAACGAATCCATGGGATATTATTAATCCCAGTTTAAAAGTTTTCATAGAGTATTATCTGTATGGAAACCTTATAGCCGTAAGTCCGCTGAGCTGTCACCCGAATAGTTTTCACGCGTTAGTATTAAATAAGGGCAGTTCTTGTTGCCACCCTCACCCCCACATTATGTATTCGCGACCGAGCGCTGAAATATAAACTGAATATTTATGCATTTTCTCTTGCATTGCATATTTACGATGTAAAATTATCTAGCGCTGCATATTTATAACACACGATATAATTGGACGAAATACAGTAAAGCTTTTGATATTCTTATCCAAACTTCTATTATTCTAAATAAGTATTATTTGCTTAGTGATGAAAGGAATAAAAGGTGTGTGTTCTGAAAAATATGTGAAATCTACCAAGTTGCATTTTTATTTTCAGATAACTATGACCTTGTTCGTAATGAGTCAAAGAAGATAATTGCTATTATAATATTATATACTCGTACGAGTATATAATACGTATGTATCTGTGTACGGTTAAATACGGCGTAATACTTATCCTGAATATGCCTATTCATATTAACCAAGGCAAACCGAAGCCAGCCAAAGCCCTCAAAGGTATGACTACAAATCCGCACTTGGTGGAGTATGGCCTAAACCTGTCCCACACTTAGAGGAGACAAGTGCCCAGCTGTAGGTTGATAATAATATAAGCCTTAAATACCTCTATTATAACAGGCAATAGCAGCTTACGTTTCTAACAGATAAACATTGGCAATCGTATTACATAAGGCAACAGTACTATGGATCAGGTAAGGGAGTGGTCTTGCTTATGTCTCGAATTCTGGACAATTAAATTAAATGTAACAGATCTTGCCCACACTCCGAAGTGTATTCTATAATAATGTAGTGTAGTCACATAAAAAATATTTATTTATTTATTTACTCTCAAAATAACAAATTGCTCACTGCATTCAATCTTTTCTTTTTTTTTGACTTTGCTAATTAAGATCACACTAAATACATGACTGATTTTATATGCCCTGGCTTAAAAGATGCTATAAGGAGTGTAAGGAGTTTTCCTCGTAATAAATTTCCTTAAAAAAGAAGATAATAAATTAAAAATTAGTAAGAAAAAATTGTGGAGTGAGATGCTTCGTTTTACCGATATAAGAAGTAAACGGACATTAGAAACGTCCCGACACGAGTTTCAAAATTGACGACGCATTATTTGTTTGACATTAAATTGTATAATTCATTGTTCTGCTGAGTTAGTCCTTGGACGAGGCGTGCAGCCGTAATGGACTCGACCCTGCGGTACTTGGTACACACCTGGTACAAACCATTAGCTTACATGAATAGTTTACCTACATTCTGATTACGGTTATTACATTCACAATGATGCGTTTTTCATACAACAATACAAAGTGCCGTTGATACGATCTATTGGCCCTGATAATGTTACGTGTGGCTGTAATTGTGTTCTGGCTTTATGTGTCATTACCCTTTTTATGTGTCATCACTATACATGGATGTCTCCATAATTGGTTAAGCCCTGGAACCTACTCCATCACGTGGATTATCCTCCTCTAATGCTGTGGAGGCCTTGTGGAGGGCATGCTAGTGGAGAAACAATGCCGGATCTTTGTAACTCGCTTAAAGGCCTCCGGCAAGGTTTAATGACTGCTTTTCACGGATTATAACCGGGATGGCTTACGTGCTTAACGTGCCCTGCATAGCACGGAAGAGCCCACATAATTTAACCAGTGGTAGTGGTTGTTTGTAATATATTAATTAAAAGATATCGTATTTGTATTATGTAAGTAAGTGGAATTTGATTCTTTCTATCCTCCAACACCTATACTAGGATTCTTTTTAAATAAGAACAGCTGTTTAATTTTCTTATTTACATACCTATTTTACCGTGGATCGAACCTTGAATCTATCGCATGTCAAAGCGATATTCTGACCATTGAGCTACGCGGGTCATGAATATACTACGAAGTATGTAAGTACATGAGCCGTTCTGTAGAGCTTTTTGATTATTTTTATTGTGTTGTTATTTTAAACACGAATAGTGGATGCGTTTTTAATAGCAAAGCAAAAATTTTATATTCCACTAGAAAGTTAACAATGGGCCGGCAATCCTCGTTTCAACTTGGTACGCTCTTACTTCGCAATCCTTTGCAATAAATCCGGGGGACTATGCGATTCCTTTTATTTCTTTTATCGACTTAAACTAGAACACTTTGTGCTACGAGCCTGAAGTCCATATAATGTAGACGTTGACCTCTTGAAACTCGAAGGATTTGTTAAGACTTGCTACGCAGTTACTATTTACGGAGCATTATTGATATTTATAAAGTCTATTGGGTATACTGTTGCTGCATTAAGGACGTGAATTTATATATCTTAAGATCATTGTAATGATTTCATACTTCTATCATTTAACTATAACTAAATAAAAAAAACTCGACATGTTGAAAAAGAGCTGATTATTTTCAAACGACTCAATAGATTTTTTGAACACTCTCGATCAAAACACCATTCAGACAGAGAAATACTAAATTAAAATCGTTTCATCCCTTTGGGACCCACGGTTTCACATTCTTTTCGAATTGTGTAGTACAAACCATTAGCTCACATGGCCATAGTGGCCTTGAGAGCTTCACCGCGTTTTTTTCACCTCTAAAACCCGGTCTAGGATGCTTTGGTCCACGGTTTGAAATGGTTCCACAAAAGCATGTTTAATCAGAACAGCATTACAGATGAACGTTGAACTTATTACCGTCCTCTTTTTGCTTCGCAGGTAAAGAAGTTAAGCTATGCCATATACTACTAGCTCTCTTGCCAAACTACAAACCAAAGCGCTACATTACTCCTTTAGATCAGAAACAGGTTTGACGGGGCTGTCACTGAACTTTAACCATTATATTTTATTATAAATTAACCGTGAACTTTTAATATTTAACTTAATAAGTTTACCAGCTTTTTATGTATGCAATTGTAGTAAAAATAGGTGAAATCGTTAGTAAACATTGTTGTTGTCACAACAATAAAATCAAGTAAATATTTTATAAATGAGGTTATCATATCCTGTTTGTATGATTACGTACGAATCGTCGGGCTTGTAATCGCTCTACTTCCTGCCATATTGACTGAATATACGAGTGAATGTGTAATTGTGCCAATAATTTTAAATTTAGAAACTTTTGACACAATATGAAGATTATATTATGTCGTACAAAGAACAAGAGTTGTTCCTATTAGTGTTCAATTAAGAGTAATTGAGTTTTCAAAAAAGAGTTTTCATACACAAAACTATTGTAGTTAAATTTAATACCATGCATATTGGTCATAAATACAGTTTTTCTCTATCATAAGTATAATGTAACCGCTAATTGCTGTAGAGTCATACAATATTATATTATAATTAGCTACTTACTCGTATTCCATACAGATTTATTCTGTAAGGAATTAATCGCTAAAACAATATGGGCGTATAAATATTTCTGAAGGATAATTGTTATTGTGTTCATCCGGCGTATGAATCGAAGGTTAATTATTGTAGTGATAAGTGTATTCGAGTATAGGACGAGTGTATCCCGGGTGTATCTGATCCAGCAGGGACCGCGTCCCCGCTCCAGTAACTGGGTCGCGCAGGGGGGCATGGATTGGGGTTTGGGGTCTTCGGGCCGGGAGGGCGTGGTGTGAACTCTCAGCGTTTTTGTAGCAACGCGTCCAACCGATAGGTCCGGTTACTCCACGCTCTCGCGCCGCTTTTTAAGGCAAAATAAAGATTCACACACTCGCAGGAACACCTTGTAAAGAAGTATACTTACGCTTTGTATTTGGTTCATTTTCGTGAAGTGCCTGCCGAACTCCCATAAATCGACGCCAAATTTTAGCGCCCAATTCTTGACTCTGTAACAATAAAATACCGTATTAATGCTTAATCGAACGCTAATAGCTTTGGACGTTGAATTGTTATTGTTATCCTTGTGTTGGTTTGCGATTCCAAATGGAAATATTCAGCAAATTTTACCAAAGCACTGTACATTAAAATGATTCAAAAAATTACATGTTATTATTAATGTGCAAATTAATGTTGTTAGTGAACAAAAAATATATTTAATAACTTTTTCTTAATGCGTAGATTCGTCTTATATGTATGGATATTTCTAGTGGGAGACATAGACAGCGCGGGGTCTGTAGTAAATGTGAATGTGATGTTAAATAACATCACAGATAAAAATTTATTGGTATTGTTATATATTTGAAAACTGTTCTTAATGATCGGGTTGTTCAAACAGCTAGAATCCAAACCAATTTTAAGAGATTTCTCACTCTTATAATATAAATATTAGTATTGTCAACTTACAGTATGATAACACAAATATAGAATTACAATATGTCCAGCGCTTACTTTGAGTCTATGTATTGATCGTATAATAGAGGCTTTCAATTTTTTTATTTTCGTTTGATTTGTGGACGAGGGTCTCATAAATGTGCCGTTATCGTGTATAAAAAGTTATTAAACCAACTATTTTTAAATAATCATACGCTAATGATAACGATATCGCGTGCACTCGTTAAAAAACAATTTTGTAATAAAGCACGCACACAACAATTTACCCCTGAGCCTTATTCGGCGAGATGTACCTTAATGCGATCCGTTAAGCGGAGGTGAGATGAAAAACGTAACGACTGGGGGAAATATATTTTTAAATATTCCTTATGACTCTGTCACGGTGAATAAATGCGATTGGGGGAAGCAGGTTAAGCATTTTTTCCACTTCGTTGATCACCCTCGTACAAGTAACTAATGATATCAGTGGTTACCGACACATTTATAATGTTGGATTATGACAAATACATGGCGATCATTGTGCTGGGAGAGGATATAGGGGCAATTTAATTAACGGGAACCCGGAGGTACCGTGTACCGGGGGCCGCTGGGGTGCGGGCTGCGATTGAAAATGTTTTTCTATTAATTCCCATCGTCCCTTCGTACCTAATCTTATTCTTTATTTTTTTATATACATTTTATATGTATTTATTTTATATTCTTAGACGATTGGGTCATCAATTAATTTCGGTACTTAAAGCAAACGCAATATTTCTGTTCTTACATTCACAATGTTTTTGTAACAATTAAAAAAGAAAATTGTTTTATTTGGCCAGTAGTAAAGATCAATTATATATGAAGAGGTTTATTTTTTAATTTATATGAAGAAGTGAAAAGTAGTTCAATGAATTTTGTGAACTGATAGACTAAAATAAAACACTATTCACGCAAACAAGACGTTTGGCTTTAATATTAAAATTGACGTATTCCCTGTTTCCTTGTTCCATTTCGCTTAATTCAAATTGTTCTCGAGTACGTCCTCATTAGCAATCGGGGAATGTTTCGCGGGCATTGTTCCCGCAAGTTCGGTCGTCACCGACAGAAGTTACGAATTTAAAATTATTTAAAATGTTCTTCGGACGACAGCAGGTGTTCGCAAGCGGCCGTCTCGCAACCGCTCTAAGAATTACGACGCCGTAGAAATGGGACGTCTTCAGAGAAATCTCTTCAAAGACAATTATGGCTGGATTGAGTTCCATTGTAGCGAACATCACATATATTGTACATTGATTTGTAATAAGCAAAACAGTTTTACTTTTTTACAACTTTAAATTACTTAAGATAAGCTGTAGACTGGGCTATCCAGACATGTCTGCGTAAATTACTTTGACCTAATAATAAGATAAAAATAAATGTAGAGGGAGGTCAAGATAAATTTACGTAAATAGTGTTTATCATCATCATTTACTGTTCTTATTAACACAAGTTTTCACAGATACTTAAGGTATATAAAGTCTGAGTATCATTAAATACATTGGACTGAAGTACCATATTAATTATTATATATAATTATATGACTTATAACTCAGCTTATATAAAAATTAAGTATTAGGTATTAGGTAACATACGCACAGAGCTGCATGATACACGTGTTTCTAGAGAAAAAGACGCATCTTATCGTATATGATTTTAAAAACATTATATTAGTAACTTCATTTTTATATAATTGAAGCCTGTAGCACCTTTTAATCCTGTTTAACATTCATATGGTAATATTTGGTTCATTGGCTTATTAATATTGAATATCGAATTACTTTATTCATTTCTACGGCCTCTAATACTATTAGGATGAAGATCGACGAGAGTTCGTACACACTGTTTGTATACTTGTATACTTGCCAAATAATTTATTTATTAGTATTTAAGAGAATTGTTTAGTAAGTTGTAAAAAGAATGTATTGTTGGTTCAATTTCCATATACCTATTAACCATTTATTATCCTTATATTTGGTCTTCATCCGGACATCAGGAGTTAAATCTCTTAGGGTTCGTTAATTTGAAGTCAAGAACACATCTGGTCTTCGAGTTCCCCATCATTTGGTAGTTATATAGTATATATATTTAGTAGTATTTCTTAAATAAAGTGTCCTTTTTTCGTTTTACGTGTAATTAATAACCTGAAGATATAATATGTATTACATATGGAAATATCCTTTATACCTAACTAGTCTTCGGCTCTAACTAGTCGTTTGTGTAATTTCTATTGTCTATAAAAAAGGGAACGTTAAAACAGAGAGAATCGGATTAAGACTGCAAAGATCCGCTTAAAATATCTTGTTACTGTAATCGGTTTAACCCCGGTGCGGCGCAGTCTCGATGCCGGGACGATTTACCTCTCACCTGAATTTTCGAGAATACTGTTTTCCCGCGTTTAACCCATCCTGATTTAGCGCATACACACAGCAGTCACCGTTGCTGCTGGTAGCAACGCAAAACTATCTCTTTTTGAAACTATCGTTATGTTTTATGTTTTCGTAATTGGATTAATTGAGCATGATTGTGGATAAATTACACTAATGCGAACATATTCAAAATCTTTATGATTATCTATCTTGATCAGAAAAAATTAAAAGAAATTTTACCGAAAACTAATTTATTTCATTAATTTTTTTTTTCATTATTTAATTTATTCAAATTATTTTTTTTTATATTTTTTCTCTATTTTTTGGGTTGATTTAAAGAAAACGTAGGTGAGTAAGATATTGGATATATAACTACATTACCAATAATTTATCTAGACATCACTGATCACAAATCATCTCCAAGGTTATCTAAGCAGGATATACCAAAATTCAAGATTGTTTTGCGTTTGCAGAAGTGAATATGTTCAATGAATAAAAGCTTAATTTATTTTAAGTATACATGAGAAATTACTTGTAAACAATATTTTTAAACTATCAGTGTTCATTTGTAAAGTTTCGATGTCCGTTGCCAAGAGCAGATCAAAATGGTTGATATCTAATAATAGTGTTCGCGATAAACTTTTCACCGATGCACTCAGCCGTGACAGTTGACTATTAACTAAACTTAGTTCATTACGGATAGGGATCACCGATATCTAGGTTGCGGTGATTTGAGAGCAGTATGTTTACCGACCGGAGTATCTCAATTACAACAGCATAATGTTATGAATGTCTTTCTTGACCCGATTATCTTAGCTTTGGTAGACAATTTTTTATGAAAGTAAAATAATAATTTTATTAAAATGTTTACAATTAAACGGTATATGTACAGTGAATATTTATTTATGAGTGTAATAAGTGCTCATTTGTACACTCCTTGATGATCGTTCTAAAGTGGCCGTGTTAGTACTAAAGCGGCTTTTTCTCTTCTTTTACTTGTATTAATCAGAGTCGCGAAGCTGGCAGACGGGGTGTCAGACGCGCTGCGCCCTTACGTAAGCCAGCCTCCGTAGTACGGCGCCGCCCGCCCCGCTCCCCGCACGCCGCCCGCCCCGCTCTAGATCAATACCGGAGCCGGCCGCCTTTGACATGTGCCCCGCGTGCCGCTCCGCAAATATTTACGTTGTGGAAACAGATCATAACTAGTTTCATTTGCCTGTTTGTTCAGCCGCGCCGACGCTCCATCAATAAAAAGGAATATAATTGACAACGATCACTTTATAACTCAATTCCTCTGACGGTTTCTTTTTTATTGTTCCGTCCTGTATTTGCGGTTGATGACAGCATTTAATACGAGTATTTTACTCCAGTAGGCTTTGAAAAATTAAGCACTTTAACCGACAATTAAAATAGTTTTTAAAACCGCATGGAGCGAGAAATAAATGAAATAACACAGGCATCGGATTTTCTACATTTCATAGAGGGTGGTTACAGAAAACTCTCAATAATTTTCATTTTAGTTTGTAGTGACGGTTACTAAAGATTACCTGTTTAAAAGAAAATATCTTTATACAAATATGTAATAAATTGCATAATTGCTCACCCTTGTAATATTGCGCAAAAGGATCTCGGGGGACAAAAAGGAAAAATTAGGAATAATTGAAAACACCCTTGCGTCTTCTTCGGCAATTTTTTTTCTTCAACGCCCCAACTTCCGACTCGGAAGTCACCAATGATTATTTTGGCCTGTCTAAAAGTATTATGCTCGCTGTTAGCAATGTGAGGAGTTCTTGGCATTTTATTATAGAACTTTGTGACACTAAATTGTGGCTTCATCATTTAATATAACATTTATTGTAACCATGAACTGCAATATAAGTTCACACATATTATTAAATATAATTATTTCAAAGCATTTGTGTGGGAATCTTGATTGGCTTTATATTTTTATTGTCGTAATATGTAAGATCACACAATGATCCTAATAACGGATTAGAATGAATTATATTAATAAATATACCAAAATGAAAGAAAATCAATAAACTTATTAAATTATATCATAAGCATTAAATACTGCACATGTTTTGAAAACTCATACCTTTGTGAATTAAGCCTTCGTTGTCTTAAGCTTCTTTAATATCTTCTTTCAAATGTCTATTAAAATTGAGAAAGGAAAGGCAGCGTAAACTGATAGTATAATAATGGTAGTACTAGTATGTATTTCACTCTAGTAGTACTGGTGATTACAAGTAGAAAAATGTGCTACGTTCGTTAGCGTAAATGAATCGTAAAGCGTGGGCTACGCGCTACGCAGAGCTACGCCGCTACGGCCTACGACCGATAAGAGGTCAACTTGTATGCTAAATAACACCAAGTCAATTATTATTTTTACCTTTTTCTTTAATTTTATATCAGAATGTTAAAATGTCCTTATATATAATAAATAAATAAATATAGTTTATTTTAAAACTCCTTGCGCTGAGGCGCTTACATATCGGAGACATATGTATGTAGGTATCTCCGATCGCAATTAATTCTTAGATAAGATATACAACTATAATATAATACTACTATATACTATATACTATATACTGTATACTATATGTAATACGACTAGTATTATTATATATTGATATTATAGTATTTCTTATCCAGAGGGCAAGTTAAGGGCACTTGAAACTGGTTCTGATGCTCGGGCAACAGTTGTTCAAGCTTGTCTTTGGGATTAAAACATCTTCATCAACATCACATCACCTTGATAGTGAAAAAATCTGTTTATACTGTGGGTTTGGTTAAGTGTTTCGTTATAAAAATAAAAAAAACGTAACATACAATATACGATTAATTTCTACCAAAAGCCAAATGTTAACTGAAATGTTAATAGCAAATGGACGAGTGCAGAAGAACAAATACAAAACGCCCACATATGAGCGCCCACGTGTAATTTTGTAATCGGTACTCGACTTACGCCCACATCCCCGTTTATTGGATTAATTGTCGATACTATTATGAAGTGTGAATTACTGTATAAGGAACACAGATCATTGACATTATAAACATTGAACATTATAAGCAACCTTTGCTTCAAAAATTTTAATATGTAAACGTTCACATTGAAGGCTGTTTTTTTTATTGTTTAAGATTAGCAAACGAGCATGCATTCCACCTGATTGTAAGTGCTACCCATGGACATTAGTAATCATCCCTAAGTACAATGAAATCATACCTAAGTTTGATCACAAATGCGTTGCTAA
>DWOQ01000539.1:0-11110 GCA_018251115.1 Codatractus alcaeus
AATGATCCGTCACGAAATCCGTCACGTAACTTTTAAGTAGGCACTCAGATAAGATTGTCTTTGTAGTACTTAAGTACACTACACACGGAAGCTAAACAAATCATCGAAAGGTAACAATGTTAATTATTGTTTGTTACATATACCTATATATTCGTTTAGAATGCATAAAATACCAAGTCAATATTTTAAAATACATTTGTTTACACCTACTCGTGAATACTCATATTATGTACAGTGTATTACTTTTTAGTTACAATCTATAACTCTAAGTAGGTAATTTTCCCAACGACTTATTATGTATTATCAGTACATGATTTTATTGCTATTTTACGGTGTTAGGTATCGAGAAATAATACGCAGGAAACTTCAGACCATACTATTGTATATATTTTGCAAAGTTTCTTATATGTTTCAATTTTAAATACCAACTACAAAAGCATTGATGTATTGAGCATTGAGCATTTATTGATCATAAAATGTCTTCAGTACATTTTAAATATGTACGAAGATAAAAGTAGATCAAAATGAAATTGCAATTAGCACTGTATACCCCAATTAGTCTTCAGCGAGTAATAATTAAAATATAAATAGTTTATTAATTTCATTAAATTCAATTTCAATTTTATTCAAACTAGTAATGATTTGTGTACTACTCAGAAATTAAATAAAAGGGTCAAAATAATTTGGGCATTATAAAATCACAGAGTTTGTTAAATTCATGCATAGTCGGTTTCTTTGGCTTGCGCTAAAATTAACCTTACATTTAAAGGTCTCTCAGATGCCACGCGACCACGGCCCTGGCGTCACTGATTTGATAGAATAACTTAAAATATGCAAAGAAATTGTTTATTTATTAAATAATAATTGGAAGAAGAAAATGATGATAAGTAGAATTCCGCAGAAGAATATTTTCTAGTCCTGTAATTATCAGAGCGCATTTATTTCTATATTCGGATTTTAGTATACCGAAATTATTTTTTCAACAGTATAGCTCTTTATGCACATAAATAGGTAAACACATTTGCTTATCTAAAGCATTATACCGAAATAGATATCTATGGAAGTCAAATATATGTAAGTCAAGGTAAACATAATAAATTCATCGTGTTTCCATTAAGATAAACAGTATTAACGTCGTTTCGCCACTGCTCACGGGTGGTTTGGTGTCTTATAGGCCGAATGACATCGTACTCGAGTAGGCGAAACCATAATCTCCGCCATAACGATAAAATCCGTTGAATTGAACTATGGTACGAAAAGTACAGATTACAAACACGATTATTAGTCACCGCATACTTTATCGCAGTGACGGATCAAAACAACCAAAATAAACTATTTTGGGTTGATTTCATTGGATTAATTTTCAAGTGGTTCATGCCGCCCATGGACGCCAGTTAACATACCTAAGTACAATGCAATCATACCTAAGTTTGATCACAGATGCGTTGCTACGCCTGAGAACTAAAATGTTCGCCTAATTAAGTATAGCTGGCAACCAGGCCTCTCCACACTGAAACACAAAGATTGCTTTACGGAGGATTATGAATTCAATTGATTTATAAATTTTATTTAATTAAAACTTTACACGATAATTATTCGACTTCTACAATGTACTACAGCATCGTAAGGTTTCGTTATGGAGGGGAATGATGAAAGAAACTCTATAAGACTCGATGTTTTCCACACAAATTTAGTGTTCACGTAGCCTATAACTAGTGTACAACGAAGACGTTTCGAAATATACCTCATTAATTAACGATAATGGCAGTTTATAAGAAAAGCGCGAAATTTCATAATTTACCATTTTTTCAAATTACGCTTTAAAGGATAGAAGGAGTAATAGTTGCAACATGTTATGCTATGCTTATATATCGAGCAATTCTTTTTTCCATTTCTCTAAAAATTTCGTTATTGGAAAAAATGGAAACATCGCAATTTTATTAAAATAACACAATTAAAATTGCTCATAAAGTGGATTCGTGGAAAAGTGACGAATTTAGAAATGACGCTTTGTTTTATCCAATATATTTATTTTATTCTACTTTTTCAATTTCAACGTGAACACAATATGAACATTGAAATTAGTTTTAAAAAATGTATTCTGAAAAAAGTATTTTGATTTTAATATGAACTCCTATTAACGGTAGTTAAATTTGGAACGGCGTCAGAGTCACATCTATTTCTACACTTGCTACATTATGATTCGAAGAGTGTTAAGTCAATACGCTGATATGAAAAGTCCTTAAATTAGTCCTCAATGGTAAGAGTAATGCATCTAAGACCGTATATTTTTTTTCGAATTGTGTAGTTGATTTTGGCCATAGTGGCCTTGACAGCTTTACCGGATTTTTTGAGGCAAGCCCCCTGACGGTGCTCAAGTCGGATGGTTTTGGCCCCGTTTCCGGGCTCCTTGGCGGTCCGCCTACGCTAGCGGAAGGGAAGGTTAGGAACCCAGCGAAGTGCCAAAGTCCTGGTCGTTCGCCTATTATTAAATTGGGATTGCCACTGATCAAAGGGCACCTCCTGTGGGGTACGGACCTCGGCTTAGGTCAGTTACATTAATGTGGGGTACTGGTGAGCCACGACCGGTCATTCGGGGATACCGTGTGGCGGCCGTATTGTAATGGGGTCCTCGTCTCCGCCCCGCCAGCGGACGGTGTGTATAGAATCTGTTAGTGGTGAGTATTCGTTGGGGCTGGTTCGCGGACATGTTTGGGACGTCTGTGGATTTAGCCGGCTGCTTTGATTACTAGCTGTTTAGGGTGACTAGCCTCTACCAAGCCCTATCAAAATAGCATGCATTCATCGTTTTTCTTAATACTAGCCAATTCTCTTGCTTATTTCCACAAAAAGTTTAATACTTTCCATGGAGTGACTATTAGTTAACAAATTGTAAATATGAAAGCATATGGCAGAAAATAAAATTACATTTTCAAATGCGTTTTACTTATAATATTTTATACCAATTTCGGTGTGGCCCAGCATTGAGTACCTAAAAAATATGGCTTTGGATAAACGACAAGATAAAAATTATATGAATACGCCGATCCGCACACAGTGGCACAAACAAACGCAAAGTATCGAGTATCAACGCCGGCCAAGCTTAGTTATAAATTTATATTTATAATCATTAAATTCGAGTCCTATTTGTATATGTCTATGACATATAACCACGTATCTTTAATAATTAAAATAAGACTTTTACAAGCTGGATCTCCATTAATAGTTTATTATATTGTCTAACTGGTACCTTTAGCTTCGTTTGTGCAGAATTATTACTCAGAGTAACTCAATAATTATTATCAGTGCCCCCAACTTAAAAAATTAAGAAATTATTGATTCTCCATACAAATTCGCATTCAACAAATGAAACAGATAGGTAGACAGACACTTACTTCGCATTTATATTGCTATTAGCAAAGAAAGCAAAGTAGCAAACACATGCGCAAATATGCTAACCACAAATCGTTAAACATATTCATTATATTGCACTGCAGCAATGTGCTAACGGGCACTTGGGTATGGCGAATATCATTATTGTGTTATCTCTATATAAATTTAAAAGAAATTGACATATTTTTTTATTCATAATTACTCTAGCAAGTTGCAATAGGAACGAACGTGCTTTAGCAAAATTATTCGCGCCTGAAAACCAGTTGCAACGCGTAAAACTTATCAGCCTGTTCGCAAACTAGCTGAATACACAGCAGTTGTAGAGATATCCATTGAAGTTAAATATAGTAAGTAAATATAGTTAAAAAGTTACGAGGAAGTAAGAACTTGTTGGTAATTAAAAACTTGGTTTAATTAGACCGCTACACTGTTTGTTTTAAGGCAGCAGCTATAATCGGCCAGCGTAAATCGGACTCGGACACGGAGGGTTCGCACACAATTTATATTACAATTTATATTTTTTACGCAACCCTAGAAACATGCCTCGCTACGCTCAGTTCCAAACAAGTTGCACGGTCAGTATACGAGACGTTCCAATCTTTAGTAGCAACGCATTTAAGATTGAGTTCAGGTAGCACTTTTTTCTATTTTGATTTTATTCAATCTACTTGGTGGTCAAAAAAATTAACTAGTACGAGTTGTATGAGACGTTCCAACTAATAAGTTAATGGTAGCATCGCATCTGTGTCTGATAATAAGTAAGACTACAATTCTATGCGGTAGTGTTCACCTACCATCAGGTTGATTGCATTTTGCTATGCTTTTAATATGTAATAAATAAAAAGAAATATCAGTTGGATTAAATCCCTATATCTGCTACACACTTCTTTTATAAAAGACACTTATGATGTCGCAGACGGCACATATTCGCTACTCTCGCGACGGATTCGCGTAATTTTAATTCTACATTGCTTTTAGTTTTACTGTAAAATGCTCTCATAAATTGTATGCAGGTCGCTGATACGATTAAACTACGCCAGGAGAGGATTAACAGTTAGAAGATATAATATAGTCCAGAAAGGCTTTAGCAATATTAATGAAAATTTGGTATTGCTAGCATGATCGATACAATCCTAATGTTATCACTTGCTTCTGATATACTTAACATGTTAAACAGCCCCCTCAACCCAACGCAAATACGCGTCTATGACGCATATATGTAGGGAACATTGGAAGTGTTAACACAATAAGTATCAGTCTTTTTTTTTAATATTTACAGTCGCATTGAATAATATGTTAACTGAACTAGTTATATAGCTTGTTCATTTTTAAATAACCAATTTCGTCGGATGTAGCAAAACA
Organism: Codatractus alcaeus; assembly: GCA_018251115.1. Classification (NCBI taxonomy): domain Eukaryota; kingdom Metazoa; phylum Arthropoda; class Insecta; order Lepidoptera; family Hesperiidae; genus Codatractus; species Codatractus alcaeus. The sequence continues at coordinate 4,756 of DWOQ01000539.1, forward strand.
TTACTACACATACTACAGGGTACGCACAGCTTTCGCATTGTTTCAATTGCTCAATTCCAATTCAAATCACCACACATTCAAGTTTTATTATCAACACCATCAACCCATTCTTGTCCTACTGCTGGGCAAGGGTCTCCTCTCACAGTGAGAAGAGTTTAGGTCACGCTGTCATTGCACTTTACATAACTTTGAGATTTTTTTACAGAACTCTCAGGTATGTAGGTTTTCGATATCGCGATATTTTGCTTCCTTGTTATGCAAGTTAATTGTACATTTTTTTAAATATAAAGAGCATGGTTGTCATTCGAATGCAGCCCAGCGTAAGAGGCCAAATTTCCAAATAGTAAACTAACACTGCGCATATCAGCATTTAAAAGCATGCTTAGAAGTTTTATACTTACTTATAAATCCTTTGATTCCCAAAGATTCGATTTCAGTGTACACCAACAATCTGCTGTATGTCTCCACTAAGGCCGGTGCCATCATACTGCTTCCAGGTATATTGGACTTATTCTGTGCCAACTTGGCCACGTGCGTAACTATGGAATGTATGAGAGACATCTTGCAGTGTAACGTCAGGCTATCCAGGATACACATGGATAAGGGAACCGTTGGAAGTGGTGTTGATGGGTTCCCATTGGGCAGTGCCTTCTGACTACCGAAAAGGGTCTCTATGATAATACCCATGGGTCGAGCGTAAAACTCCTGATTCGTCGAGTACGCGTTGCATAGTAACGCTATGCGGTAGTCCGATCCCATCAGGGTGGGTGTATTGTTTGACGTCATCAGGTGTTGGAGGAATCTGTCGACAAGATTTCGAATACATTAGAGACAGCCCCACCGTCGAATTAAGATTGTTTCACATGTATGATATCAGTTTCATATTTAAGTCGATCATGTTGTAGAAATTATGTCCTTCTATTACATGAAAAATGCGTAACAGCACTTTCCTTCAATTCATTAATGGGATGTTGATTGTAATAAAACAAAAATATGATTTTGGCTATAAACTGTAGTTTCCATGAATTCTAATAACTGCAATATTATTCTCATAAAATTAATATTTTATATTTTGATTTTAATAAAATCTTACTTAAGTTACGTGACAAGAAAGACTAAACAAGGTGGGTGACGTCACCAGCTCCGTATTATAAATGTTTGTCTATTGGACGGACGACAGACAGACATACACACGACCATTCAAAAGGATAGCAGTCGTCAAATCTTGTCGGAGGTCTTATGGGCAGTTTGAAAACATCCGACATGGACATTAGAATACTATTTATTCCTATAGATTTAAACACATCTTACTTACTCGTATTGCACCTTCAAGTTTTGAGGCATTGTCATTGTCTTGTGTTCAGATTCAGCCTTCTTCAATAGGTGCATCCAGATGCAAACGACTGCCATTTGGTGCGTACAGTGCGCTCGCGTGCAATCCGGTACCGGCAATGGTTCCTTTTCGGGGTACAACAATTCGTGCAATTTGATTATTGGCAAGAAGTTCGACAGAGGGTTTCTCTGAATACTGCCCGATATGAATTGTAGCAGCACCCACATAAGATGATCCCTGCCTTTCTTCATGTCGTGGCCAATTAGTTTGTTGTGGAGCCCCATCACGATATTAGGGAATGACGCGAACCCAATAAGAATCAGGTATATAACTTGCGAGGACAAGTGCAGCCAACACCAATGCGTAGACGACATTTCGTCGTCTTCAGTTTCTTGTTCACTTTTCTCCATGGGCAATATCATCAGTTCGACCAATTGATCTTCCAGCGCAATGCAGCGCTGTTTATGCTGTTTTTGTAGTCCTAGCATCGAACACATCATGTCTCTTGAATACGGTTGCTGTAAAACGTGCCTCAGGAGTGCTATTTGGGGTTTCAATAGTTCGTCATCGTAAGGTAGATTGCCTTTAAGCGAAAACTTAAGAGTCGTCGGATCTAATCGCCAGGGATTTACGAGGTGATCTGCGTATCCAGAGAACTCGACAACGGGTAACATGTGCGAGTGGCCGATGATGGACACCATTTGGGCACATGGTTTGAAGCTTTCGACGAATTTTGAAAACAGTCTTGCGAGTTGCTGAAATGTTAAAATTTTAAACATATTATAGCCATATTAGTGTAACAATCAAAAACTGTCTCCACTCTGGACAGGGCAGGGTTCGGTTTATTTGAGGATATTATAAAGAACTTTCAAGCAGCTAGTTTTCCTCAATATGTCACCCTTCATAGATGAAGCAGTTCATAATTAATTTAATACGGCAATGATTACGCAAAACGTCTGGACTCAAATTTGTGACCAATAGAGTTGAAAATCTTTTCTTATCCAGGATTTAAAATATCCTTCATATAACCTCTACTCATACACTGTCGCTTTACAAATTTCGTCCATCTCCGTTCATATTATGAGGACGGAGCCAAAAACAGATTTAGTTGTCTTAGTTTAGTTGTTGCAAAAAAAGTCAGGATTTTAGTGCCTTCTATTGGCAACCAACCGGAGTTGGACAGGAATGAAAATCTAAATTTCATAATAATGTATCCAGTAACTGAGGTGACAACATTTGGACAAAGGTTATCCCACACGTATCTGAATCAGGTTATTGAAATTTTCTAAACATCTTTATCTTTATATATTTACAAGCTCCGAATTAGCATTGAAGCCGTTCCCCTTGGCATGGTCATAGCGTAAGATCTTATAACAAAATACTTTTTAGCGATACTTTATTAGTGGCTTATTCGGTAATCATGTAAATATACATGTAGAAGTAATTTAGTTAAAGATTTTACAACTTCAAAATTATCCTGCAAAATTTCCCAAAACTGAAGCCATTTATGTTTTGCACATATGCACATATATTACGGTTAATAAGATACAAATAGTGATATGGCTTACAGACGAACTGAGCATTAGTCCCTTTGGCACCCGTTGGTTACATAACCCTAGGAAGCCTTAGCAAAATTACTGAAAAAAATCTTCAAAATCGATTGATGGCTCTTGAAATGAACGTTTAAACCTTTGGTTGACCTGGTCATGACCATTGTAATAGACCGCCCTTTTGTGTTAGACGTTGTGCTCCACAAGGATCAAATTAAATCTCTGGATCCACATTAGGAATTTTTCAGACTATATCATAGTTTTTTGACTTTTATTTGTTTAATGGCTAATAATATGTGAAATGCATATTTATGCGTTTAACAAACAAACATAGAATCTCTTACAATTATTGTATAGATCGGAGTCGCCCAGGAACACTTAAGTGATTAAATCTTCCGGTTATCAAGGGACACTGATGTGATCACCAAGTTGATTAAAGTGGTTTGAACTGTACATATGTATATATACATAAGTTTATATCTCTAAGATGATCAATTAAAAGCTGATAACTATTATTAGGTTGTGAGAATTGAATGAATGTCTACTGCTATCTTATCGAATAAAACGTTGATAACAAAACGCAAAAAGGTTTATTATCGATATTGTTATCTGATATGGCAGAATTGTTTTGTAAACTAAATGTGCCAATTAAGTGAAGTCTCAATTAGGAACCATATTTCTGGAATAACACATATTAAATAAATCACCTGTATCAAGTACCATACAACATTAAAAAAAGGCGGCCAACATGCATTACATACTATGTTGATTAGAGAGTTCCTAAGTTTGTACTGATAGCTATAAAAAGGACAAATGTATGAAATGCTCAAGCCTGGACGATTATATTTGAATATTGTATGGAAAAATAAAATACAAAGATATAATGGAATTCTCGAATTCGTCCTGTAAAATATCTCAAATTTTTAAACTTATAGTCATATAATATATTTTTGTAACTATATTAATATCATCGATCTACAATCACTTGTTTGGTCTCATGATTCAAACAAGAATACGCTTACAGAATATTTTATTATAACAATATATAGCATATAAAAAAGAAACGGCTTATAGCCATAGCAGCTAGTGCATATCTAAACCGACCTACAACGATAAGAAACGGGCGCGGTCAGGAGTTAGATCGGTGACCGCTAGTGAATAAATTTGAGGCGCGCTTCCGTGCTTCGGAAGGCACTTTAATGTTTCAGTTACAGTTGTTATCGATGGATGGTAGTGGTTAAACCATGTTGGAGGCGTTACGGGTGGTTTTAAAATAACTGACCCGAGTTGGCCACTAACACGTACACCGTCAGTCCACTAATCCGCATTGCACCTTACTGGAGTATACTCCAAGCCTTTACAGCTGTGAGAAGAGACCAATGGCCAGCAGTGGAACACAAAAAGGGTTGCAAGTATGCATGCATATAAAAATCATCTGCTTACAATCAGTTTCCCATCCAATCAATCCTATCCTATCATATCAATATCCTATATGCAGTCCAATATCATTAAAAATTATCTATCATTTTTACCTTCACAAGACCTTTTCCAATAAGCTATTATATTTTTCAATAATTAATAACAATCAGAAGCAGTGATAGCCTAGTGGTTAAAATTCGGCCTCTCAATCGGGACGTCCTGGGTTCAAATCTCTGGCACGCACTATGATTTGTCGAAATTATGTGCGTATTAAAATTTAATTATCACTTGCTTGGCGGCGAAGGAAAACATCGTGAGGAAACCTACACACCTTAGAGTTCTAAGAAAAGTTCTCAAAGGTGTGTGAAATCTACCAATGTAAAGCTGGGTTTTGGTGTTATGATGTGGATGTTAAGTTTCGTTACATACTCATTATATCAATATTGCAGAACATAAAAACAAAAAAACATAACAAAAACATAAACAACTTACCCAATGTGGCCAGTGGTTATTATCCGGATAGTCTTTATGAATTTCCGTCACGATAAAATAAGCTGGAAGTAGTGAAGCATTTCTGTCAAAAATGTAGTCCATAACAGTGTAAAGAGCTTTCAGTTGTGGCATGGTGCTTGAGTTCAGTCGCACTGGTAATGTAGAAGCCTTTTCTCTGCAACCCTAGAAAATATATGCAAATTAGGGTACAGACAGTTGTTTAGTATAGTAGCAATACAACTTGGTTATGATGACAACTTTTGTACAATTCTTCCTAACATAAAGGAAGATGAGGCAAACATAAATTCTTCTATTTTTCTTTACAATATTTATTTAGTTGATGTCAGTCAATAGCATCCTTAATTCATATTTATTTACAGATTATATTTTGACATGCTGGGTATAGTAATAACATTATAGAAAAAATAAGTTATTATACTCTATCAATTATATAAATCACTTTTTGACGCCAAATCTAGGTTTAAGATAAACATAATTTAAATTATTAACTCTTTTAATAAATATGAATTAATTTTATCCATAATTTGTTTTAATCATATTACTTATACATGTAATGATAATTAGCCAGCCAGCACTGCCAAAACATCTGAAAATTGTGGAAATTGGGCAAACGTGGGGCACACTTTACACTTCTCTATTAACCACCTGTTAAAGGGAAAACAAGACTGAGAAGCCTTTCGAGAACTTCAGCGACCAAGCCCCCTATCAAGGCCTTAATAAAATTAGGTGATGGCTCATTAATCAACCGACAGCATTTCAATATGTAAAGGTGGAATAATGTAATTAATTTATCTTAATAGCCTTGTAAATATATATTTACTTGTTTAATTTTCCACATACTAATGCTAACATTTAAAATTATTCCTGTTATATTTTAAATGTAGGCTTAAGATAATAATCATAAATGAATGATTATATCACAAAGTCCATTGGTTAATTTAACATTTTTTTATTTGTAATAACCCTAAAAGTTCGTGTAACCTTGTGAAGATTTAATTTTAAACAAAACAGATACTATTGTATGGCATATATAGTCATAAAATAATAGGCCCATTTGGACATATGCCATCTCCGTATCATTAAATATGTACTAACAAAATAAATTGATTCTTACAAAAATTTGAATTCAAGTCCTTAAGAGTTTTTATTTGTTTGAATTAATACATTATATTCTAGAAAGAATATTCTACATTTATATAAATCAGTGTTTTTCAAAGTGTAGGTCGCAATATATGTAACCGAATAAAATGCACAAATGCAAATAAAAAACTGCACGTTACAAATAAATAAGTTTTAATATTTTTGCGATCAATCATTTTATTTCGCGGTCACTTTAAAATCATATAACATAGTTCAATGTTCCACAGAGCAGAGATAATAGCGCAAGTATAGACAATCATATGTGAAATAATGAACAAGAAGGCATTTTACATTATCCACAGATAATAAATATATTATTTCAACAATCAGTGGCGTAACTATACCGTTTGAGGCCCGTGGCAAATTCGTCGGATGGGGCCCTCCCTTCTTTCTCTCCTCC
>DWOQ01000540.1:0-11107 GCA_018251115.1 Codatractus alcaeus
TCTAAGCGACATTTTTTTGCGATGTTGAGTTATATACATATTCGGAATCAGCATTTTTTCCCCTTTCCGAATATGTACATATATAACTTAATATCTTAAAACAATGTCGCTTAGACCAATTAGCCTTTCAACTGTCGATATTAAATTTACATTCAAATAGCATTGTTCATAGACAGATGATACTCGAAAAGGAATATTACATCGCATTAAAGTCTCAAATGATAGTGAATTGTCTGACTTATTCGGCACAACTAATCATTTTAGCCGTTTCTAAAATTTTTGCATTAAATATGACAGCAATGGTCTTAATGATAAATGATTTATTCTGGCTCTACTAACCCAGCAGATAGTTTTACAAGAAAACTACAAACAAGACAAGAGAGAAACTTAGAGACCACAAAGTTCAACAGTCCTCAAGGCGACGATACATCCAACTACTATGAAATATGGTCAGAAAGTTTGCCTCAAAGTTTCAGCAGAACGTAATATTTTACGAAAAATTTATGCTAGCACATAAATTATCATTTAAAATAAATATGTGAAACAATATAAGTTCTATTGGTACATTAGTACTTAAATGAGTATTGTGTACTCTTCTACTTCTTAAATAACTTATACAATTCGAAACTAAAAACTAAGATAATGTAAATATTTTGGATAAATGTATGAAGGAGAAATTGAATACAAGAAATCAATTTCCTTGTCCAGTTATGAAACACAAACCTTTGACGTGTAAATAAAAGACAAAATGTTTGACACCACAACGCTTCAGCAATGCTCCAGGCATCGATACATCCAAGTTATGATTTATTCGGTTGTTCACAAATTGCGACCGCTGACTTGGCCACAGAACCACATTCATTCGACTTGGCCGCACTGTTTGTGACTTGACTACTTGGCTTGGGTAGCGGCGGGGCATGATATTAAATCGAAAATATATTTCAAAAGTGCATCGAGCAAGTTAAGATATATGATAGAGCGATTTCTTGGACTTTCAGATGATATTTAAATGTGTGCAGATTTATTGCAGTCTTTGAACAAAGCTCAACAGTAACCTACCGAGCTTCCTTTTTCATTTCCGATTGTTTAGATTCAAAATACCTTTTTAAATAATACCTATTTATAGCTTAGAAATTATTGGCAACTTGTATACACTGACTTTTAATTTTATTTGTCAATGCACTTTTCCATATTTGGTGGATGCTCGTTGAAGGCATACTCCCTTAGAGTTAAAATTTTATAAAAGGAAAAATATGAAGAAAGTGGTTCGACACAAAATCTTTGATCCAATAGTGAGGAGTTTCTAGTCGGAGGTCCTGTAATTATGAAAATGGCTATCATGCTTTAGCAAGATTGCAATGTCGTTGAAAAGAGGTAGAATGAAGCGATAGATCAGTCTTATTCCTTAAGCTCTTTTAATTTAGAATAGTTCTTTTAATTCAGATTAATTATCATAAACAATATCATTTTCATGCATATTGCAATTTATTTTAAGGTTAATTGACTTTATATTCAAAATATTTTATTGATATGTGAAACATTTCTGATATTGTTAATTTAGTTGATCAATATAACTGAATAATTTGCGTGTAAATCATCGTATTTTTAAAATTTCTGTTTATTAACAAGATTTTCACTTTTAAAACTTATCGACAAGTTTTTGCAATACATTTATGGTAATTTTCACTTCTCCTTTAATTCATATGTAACGGGTGGCATATTACTGTAACGCACGTTCAGTGCTCTGTGTAGTATTTTTTATTAATTGTACTCAAAATTTCTCTTCTAACAATTGACCGTGCTTACAAGATAGGGTTGAATCTACTTTTATTTAAGCATTTCTATATTTCCGGCTATGCATACTTCATCTATAGTGAACTTTGAATCAAACTTAAAAAGCTAAAAGTCTTAGCAAACCAATGTTGCCAATACATCTTGCAAAATATCAAAGCCATTTATTTATATTATACGGTGAGATTGCAAGAAAAAAAGATTAATCTTGGATTTTACTAAGGTTCCGCTGTTCATCTGTCTGTCTGTCATAGATCTGTGTTTTAAGAATCGTAATAGGTAGTTACTTGAATTTTTTACGAGTACCTCTTTGGCTGATATAGCAACAAATAATAAAAAAAATAAGAGTAATACCAAAACTTTAAGAACAATTAAAGATCTATAACATTCCGCACCATCTGTTGTGCGGTGTGCTATTACAGCGATTTTCCAATACTCACATGAAGTGTGATATCATATCATAATGTTGTATCAGTATCATAATATTTTCTTACAATGTGCGGCGTTATTTGTATATTATTTAGCGACTGCTGCTACAAACATATTTTTGTTCGGCGTTATAGCTATCGAAAATGACACGGAGCTTTTGACCCAGTTGCATGGATCGTGGTTACGGTTATTAATCTATCTACCCTACGTCTAGTTTGTTTTGCTTAAACATTCGTTTAAAAACATATGCTACGGAGCTCTTCGTGAGCGAGCCACATTCGCGCTTAGCCGATTTCTTAAACATTACTAACCAAAGACATCCAGTGATAAAATCTCGCACACCATTGCCAGCCGTTTCGTCAATAGCCACCACTGGGATGGCATTATTGTGCAATAACTTTCCAATCTGATTTGGATTTAAATCACACTTGAAAGTGATGTTATATCAGCGTTATCGTGTCCAATCGGTAAACGTGAGCTCTGTAATAAGAGGCTCTGTTTAAGACAGTATTAGGGTTGTATGTATAAAGATTTAAAGATTTGAATGCATGAATGTTCATGTAGACTTGGAAGTGTTTTACCATCGCCCTATGATTCGATGAATTTAGATTTCTGTTCTGAGTCTAGGTGTTTGTATATCGTCTTTATGTATCCCCCATGGCACCCACGGTACAGGGAACGCTAGTGTAGGTGTATGAGTGTAGAAATTGTCTTTTTATTATTTGTTTCATCAAAAAAAAAATGCTCCGTACTTAAAAAGTGCAACGGGAACCCATTTACTAAGGCTCCGCTGCGCATCGTCTATCACAAGGCTGTATCTTATAAAAAGAAAAAGCTGCGACTGTATGCCTGTATATTGTTGTATGATAATATTGTATTATAATATTGGGCGGTATTTATAAATAAGCTAGCGCTTGCCTGCTAGGGGTAATTTTCGGCATTTTATCCTTGATGCAGCTAGTAGGAGACGAACATGGTTAAGTCGAAGACTTTATAAGGAGTGATATAGTTCATTTTGCCTCAATAATAAGTATACATATAAAACATTCTTCCAACAGTGTACGCAAACTTTATATTAAAAAATAGTCTCTTAATATACAAAATCTTCTATACATATGTTTCTCATTGAACTCCTTCCAAACAGCTGGAGTGATTTTGATTAAATTCAACTGTTTTAAGTATTATTTAGAATTAAACCCGGTAGGTGGCACTGCGATAGGTGATTCAGCATGATCTCTTGGTAGTACGTGCTGCCATATAGGTGGGAGGTCAATTTTTTTTGGGTTTTTATGAGGAGTATGAGGCTAGTGGGAATGGGAAAAGTGCTGTGGACACTTTTTAAGCGGTAATGAAACCGCGCCATAAAAGTAGGTATAAAACTACAGAGCCACTTGTAATGCTAGAAGTGTAGAAAGCGGTTGTTTATTTAAATAATACTCCTGTACGGACGGATGCGGTCAATGTTTGTTTAATTGTTGCTTTATTATAGTGTTAACTATTCAACATGTTTTATTAAGCTTTTAACATTAATTAACAGGAGGATATGAAATAATATCATAAGGAGATGCAGGAAAAACGTAATGATTTAAATAAAATATGTTTACACATAAATGTACGTGTTTGTTCCGAAAAACGTAGTTTATGTTTTTTTTTGTATATTTGTTTGATTATACATTATTTTCTTCACTCTTACATGGGTTGAGCTCCGTCAGAGGCTTGCCTCAAAAACCCGGTAAAGCTGTCAAGGCCGCTATGGCCAACAGCAACTGCACAATTCGAAAAAAATGGTCTTCAGATACGAAAAAAGTAATGGAGCAATTTGGATATAATTAGGTATTCGATGAAATAAATATCGATTTTACTTTATTCATAGTAAAACGATTTGTCAGAAAACTATTTTAATTAAAAAAAATTAACGTAAGAGATAAATAAATAAGATATAAAATTTTATTAATAAATTACTTTAAATGAGAATTTAAAAAAAACTAACCAATTTCTCTATAGGCGCAAAAACTAAACTAAAATACAAATCTTTCTTCAATATTTATCTTTTTTGACAACGGGATGTTTTCTTTCTATATGCTGTTTTAAATTTGTAGTATTACCCCAAGTTTTTAATGATTTCGAACAGTACTTGCATCTTGCTGTGGTATTATCGTTCTTCTTCTTGTAAAATACTCTCGCTGACCGCTTTTAGGTGTTTTACGGTTAGAATACATTTTTTTAGTTAATAACAACAGCAATATGTTTATCTCACTCACCACTACGCTAAAACTACTTTACACGTATATTTAATCAATTTTATACGTAGGAACTTAATTAATCCAACGCATGGATGGCGGATTTTATAAACAGATAAAAATGAAAATTTTTGCAAGATTTTTTCATCCGTCGCATAGATACGAGCTGTTTCTAAAAATCGATTTAAAGACGTAATTTATATAATCGATTTTTAAGAATCGACTAATATTACTTTTAAAATCGATAATAAAATTCGATAATTTTTTAACATCACTAGTGATAGTTAAGATTAGAAGGCATATTATTTACGGCGAAAAGTTCTTCTATTATACGTACGTACGTATATTGATATCGATAAAAGAATTATACAATGAGTTATTATGTGGTAGGACAACGTTTGCCCGCGTCTACTAGTCTAAATAATATAAAATTTAACACAAAAATGTTAATAAACTTTCCAAAATTCATATGAGATGCACACCTACGAGATAAATGTTTTAGCGCGACTTGTTCATAGCGTGTAACCTTCGAAACTAAAGTAGCGTATGGCATTTAAAAAGTGTATGCGACTAGAATAAACGTATCGCTTTTATTGATTTGATACCCCAGTGCCACTGAGCTCTAAGCAATATTAAGAAGGTTAATTGGCATGCCGTGTGCTATATCCATTGTTAATTCCTGAGGTTCATTGTTACTGGCTTCTAATCAATGTTTTTGTCACATTCCATTATCAAACAAAAATGCTCCACTTTACGACACGATCAGAACGAAATTCTTTCCCACAACTGTACGCTTTTTACTATTTCCATTCACAGTTAATAGTGTTGCAATTACGTGCGAATTGAAAACATAATTAAGTTAATAGTTTAACGCGAAGAGAAATTATATTGCATGCGGATATTGAAATTGTTTCATTACGCCGTTGGTTAATTGTTACATCTGTCATAACGGCATATTATCTGTAGGTTTTAGTCTGAACTCAGCATATTATTGATCACAGATGCATTTCTCCTAACCAGGAATAGGTAAACTTCCATCTATTAGTATTAATATCATACTGTTTAAAGCTGTAAGCGGTAAAAGCTGTTGTGTATTAGAGACTGCAGCATTTTAACATCGTTATTACGCGTGTATGCTTATAGAGGCGGAGCTTTTAAATGACACACGCTTATATAGGCGAATCAACATGGTCTTTAGGGATAATAACACCTATGTGACATGAGGTAGGATACCAAGATAAAAATACAAGGCAAATTTTGAAATTAGTCCAATACTTTATAAAGAGCACACTAAATGCGTTAAAAGCAATAGAGAGAATTTTTTGCTATTTCTTTATATGTAGCAGTTTGCAGATCAGTTTTCAGTTAAGAACAACCTTGACCATAGTTAGGTAACTACGTAGTCACGGATATTCATTAACTTAGCAGTATCTCAACCACTTTTAATTTCCTACTCGAGTTTGAGGAGCCCCTGTTGTTTCTCCTAAGGCCATACCAAAGAATTTAAAATGGGAACGGTACACCAAAACGGTTAAGAAAAAATAATTGTAACAAATACGACTGAATTACGAACCTCCTTTTTTGAAGCCGATCGAAAACAAAATATATTTTGGACATAGCAGTGAAATAAATGTGAAAGTATGAATGTTTATTAAACAAACTTCGTCAACGGTGAACCGAATTTGAATTTTGGTGGGCGGATTATGTGTTAACTGAATTAACATCTTTCTAACGAGAGCAGCGCTACGTCATCTAATAAGCTTCACCAGGTACAATCGCTGTTCGGTCTAATAGACAATAGGAAACGCGTGAAATGTAAACCGTGCAAAAAACGCCCCCGTTCCGTCGCCGGATCGCAATGAAACCGCACGATAATTTGATCGTGTAAAACTCTAACATGGTAGAGTTGTTACACGAGAACAATACGTGACATGTCGTGTTTTTAACTTAAAAATAAGGACGTACTATGCTCTTTGTGTATTTTGTATGCTCATCGATATTTTCGTTAAGTACAGACTGTGTTGTACGATTCTTTATTTATATGATACATCTCATAAAATCGCTTTAGTCCATTTAACCACAACACCTATTTCTGCTAAAAACAGCAGTGTTGATCGTTGATATAATGAGGTCGAAGGTTCCAAGCAAGTTATATAACTCTCTTCCTTACTATACTTACTATTCTCATAATCTTAAAAGATTATACATTTGAGTATACATTTTAGCTTGGCTAATGGATAAGTACCAAATTACCTTAAATAACTACTTATAAATATATATTTGTGAAGCTGGCAAACAAAAAGTAGTAAGTGTAAGACATCCAGTTTCAGTTCGGGGTTGCAAAGCCTCGATGACATACTTCAACTGACTTGATAGATGTCAATGGGTGAAATGGCCATTTACTATTAGGTGGATGGTATGTTTATTTGCTACATCTATATAAAATATAACAAAAAATATTCGAATTTCAATGACATTTTCAGGAACTAATTGTGTTTGTTGACTTTTTAATATTCCACGTTAACCATCTCGTATCAGATGAGTTTGTGCGAACTAACAGTAAATGCGCCAAGCATCCCACTCTGATATACTTGAATGGCGGCCAGTTATGTTTAACTACCACATTAATATTGAACAAGACGTGCTACACAGTTGCTAATATTAACTAGAATGAGATTAAATATTTAGAGCAAACGTATTAATTGAAGTAAGATTAGGCTGCCTGTTATCTAATGGGAAGTTAGCTTGTCTGCTAATTAACTTTAAAAACTCGAAGTGCTTATCACTACTGAACCTAACGCTGATCAGTAATTAATTGAACTAAAAACAAAGTAACTCACCATCAATCCATTTGCCATTCATCCATTTGATATGGTCCAGTATGTGGCGTAGAATTTCAGAACATTAAGTTATCAATGCTCTCGTGAAATACTAAGTCTGAATTGACATCCACGCAGGAAGAGTTTGAACCCGATACACTTACTGCCGTACTACGTAATGGAAGTAGATTCGAAACAATATGTAATAGAAATAAACCTTAATCTATCAAACGCAAGTCTCAAGTGGTATACATTGGTTATTAAGGTCTGTGAATTATTCCTGCTATGTCGAAGAAAGGAGGATGAAATTAGATGCATAATATTGAGAATTTTTACTTTACCGCAATTATATAATTGTAATTTAACAAAATTTTACGTTTATATTAAAAATTCATTAATAACTTCGCATTTATTATATTTAATTTGGTGAAAGCCGATTTCATAATTCTGTTTGGACGTCATAAACGCGTTAATATAAATAGTTTGAGGGATTTTTACGTGGGGTGAGCGGGACGAGAAGGAGTATGGGTAGTGGAAGAGGGTGGAAGTGCTGTGGATACTATTTTAAATGCGCGTGATACCGCGCGGCATAACGAGTACATGATATGCAAATTGGTAAACACTAGGCGATGCATGTCAAATCACTGATTTCCTATAACTAGCTGACAGGGACACGGGAGTTTCCGGCACGATACTATGTAATTGATATGTAAATACAAGATTATTCAGAAACAATGTATAGTTATTTTTTTTAAATTTCAACTCTTTTTTAAGCTCACATATATTTTCACGATGTTTGACGACTTTTTTTATTATTTGTATCTGACTGTTTGTCCGGTTTACTCTTCGATAAATAAACTTTACATGAACCTACTATCGTGAACACGGGTCTACACATATTATATTTTATGCAATAATTTTAAATAAAGATTCATACTGTACTTTTATGATATTACAGTTACTTTATAGTTCATTAACTTTGCGTGAAAATTCTGTCAAATATTTTATGTTTTATTAACGCAATTATTATAAAAGCAAATATAATATAACATAAAATAAACACTATTTAAAAACAGGTTGTTTAGTAATTTAAAGAACATCCTCATAAAATGTCTGGTATTTCTAAATAATGTCTAGAGTTATTATAGTGGTTAGATATTATTCAATAGATTTTATGTGAATTAATGGAGTAGTTCTGTGGTCGTAAATCAGTATAAATTAATCTTTTGAAAAACTCCCCACTGATGATGAAATAGCATAAAATTTTTAATTGAACAGAATTTTTAATGAACAAAATTTCTTTAATCATAGCTACCACAATGTCTATGCAGGCACCTCCCAAAGAAAACAAAAACAAATGAAAATCATTTCATTCGTATGAGAGCTACATACCATAGATGAACACACACACACACAGACAACCAGAAATGTAAATTTGTCTCTTCCCTCCCTTTACATCGGGGATAGTGAAAAAGTTCATTTATGCATTTAGAACTAGTATACATGTATAACTGCTAAATAAATAATTTGAGGCTGCATTTCTTCTGTTGGATATAGCTTCCGTTACAGGTCGACAAACAATATAATTATAATTATATATAATTTCTATAATAAACTAAACTTAATATATTGCTTTCATTTCAAGTACCACTTTCGATTGCCACAGCTTTACGAAAACATTGAAAATGGAAAATAAGCAGTGTTTATAGATTTTAATTACCGGTTTGAGTTGATTTACTTACCGGTTTCAAAGCGGTTTATTTTATAAGGTTTTGGAGAATCAAACAAGAGTAGAAATTTGATTCGGAACTGTTTCGTAGATTTAATAGTTGCTGTATTGAAAATCAGTATATGAATTTTATTTAATTTAATTTACTTCCATTTAATTTACTTCCATTCACTTATTGCCATTGTAAGTATAATTTCGCAAGTATAATTCGCTCGCATATCTTGAAGTAAAAATATTACAGATAGATAGTATGGTGTAGTGTATAATATAATGTAAAAAAACGCAGCGCAAAATTAACAATAACACATTCAAATAACTCCATATATGCTTCGTCAGTTGACAAGATCTAAATAACAGTCATAACGGACATATCTCGAGATCTCTTGACCTTTTCAAAAAGCACAATAAACATTGTGGTATGCTAAAATAATGAAAGTGGTCTCACAATTCAGTGTAGTTTCTCATGACCGCGAAGCAAGTGCACATTATACCGCGCGTTCAGATGGTACAAATAGCGTTAGATAATACAATTTGTCCAGACCACGTTCTTGACCGTGACACACATTGTACTCGTACACGAATGACATAATAAAACTAATTTACATAAAGTACTTATAAATAGAAACCCTCCGTAGGTTCGATTTCAGTTGAAAAATCTACTTTCGGTACAGTCGCGGTTTTAGTCCAACATTGACCGAACTTTCGGTCATAATGAAACTTAACGTTCGTGGATTGTCGTGTACCGTTCAGCTAATCGGAAAGATAAATTTGTAAAGTCACATGTATGTCCAAAAGTTTAGTACACAATAATTTTTAACATATCTTAATACTTTTCTACTTCGGTTTCGGATAAAAATCCTGTTTCTGTTGGAAACTACTTACAAGGTTCACGAATGCATAAGGCACAGGTTTTCATTGAGTCTTGTCCATCAATTAAAATGTAAGAAAATAGACACAAAAGTATTTAATCCGAGAAAGTTCAAATTTTTGCAGCAGCCACACTTGACTTCATATTTATAATACCTTAATAACCTAATATATGAATAAAATCATCTAAGACACTGTTACATTAGCGGTGATTAATGCCATTACTTAATTCACATTTTTATATTGTATTATATAATATTAAAACTGAACGTACCAGTATAAAATTAACAAAAAAATTATAAAAATCAGTAGCAACGATTTTGAATTTATTGGAATTTTACTAAATTTAACTTTTTTACTTTGCAGGTGAGATCAATGTTTGGTAACAGCAACAATGCAACGTCTGATTTAATGCTGCCAATTCTATTGGACATGGCAAATTTAATTCGTCGCGCGGTTAGACCCGGCAAGGAGCCTAGAGAAGTAAAAACACCAGCTCAGCCTCAAGCACAGTTCCTAAGACGTTCCTTCGTAGAAGACGATGACACCACAATCGATGGTGAACTATTCGAAATAGGAGGCGAAAACCAAACTGTACAAACAACAAAAGCACCACAAGTAACACAAAGATCGATACATCAAAGAAATCGCAACATCAGAATCAGACCACAACGAAATATACCAACATTTACGAAACAAAATACACCAGTTGATAGGAAAACCGCACAAGATAATAGAATCACAGACAACACCACACAAAGCAATACTCGAGAAAAACCCAATGAGGTTACAGTTAAGACTGATACTGGGGATAATGTAAGTAGGACGTAAACTTCAGAAAAAGGTTTTGCAAGATAGATGCTTTAAAAGATTTCCGAAATTGTAGAGAATATTTTCATTATTTTTTTTTATCTTTGCTTAATAAAGTCCCAAGGTAAAATTTATCATCAGGAAACTTTTTTTTTGAAACCAGACGACATTCGAAACAATCTAGTAATATGAATATTGATAATCAAGGCTTGTTACGCCACAAAATTAATTTAGCTGTCTATGAATCCATTTTGCTAACATTAAACTGTCAACCGCTAATAAATTCTTAAGTACTTACCGCTAAACAATTGTAGATTTGCGGTAAAATGGGATAGGTAAACACAGTTTACTAGTTTATTGTAATTCTTTTTACTATAACTATACTAACATATAACATTTTACTTATGGTAAACTAATAAGAA
>DWOQ01000541.1:0-11103 GCA_018251115.1 Codatractus alcaeus
ATTTTCTAAACATGTTTGAAAGTCTTTGCGTACCAAGTACCTACTATGAAATATTTCACTGCAAATCGAAAGATTGTAATTATTATAAATAAAATTTTAAACTGATATACAAATGTATAATTTTGTTTTGTAATTTAAATATAAGAATAATTTAATGACGAGGAAATAATCACTTATAAATTCTATATTAAAATCATCAATCATCTCTTTCAGTTTCAACGTTGCAACGCCATCTATGAACTAATCACGTAACTATTACTGCATAAGCCAAACATAGCATGTAGACAGGAAGAATTTCTGCTACTCCCCTCTAGATGGCACTACTTACAGTGCTGTAATCTACGAAAAGTTTGCGTTACAATGTTATTCTTAATATTAAACTGCAAGATCTAGAGATTGGGAGAGGACATCAAAAATTTTTACAAGACTTCTTACCGTCTAAATATGTTCGAGGTGCGCTTAACGCTCGAAAATAAAATACAATTTTATTACGTTAAATTTCATAATTTCAGTATAATATTAAAATGCATTATCTTCAATAATCATTATCTAAAGCACTATCTAATTATCTAAAGCATACACGTTGGCGAAGCGAAGTTGAAAGCGAGCGTAGGCAAATTAACACAAGACAAGTGCTACTGCATAGACGTTCGGCAAACTTGAATACGTCGTCGTTTGTTGAGAGCGAAATTTTGAATGTGTTACGACAATGGACGCCTACCGTATAATGCCGCGCGAACGAACATGTAGACACTATTGGCCGAGTGCGCGCAAGCGCCTTTCATTTGTGACAAAAAACCGACAGGGCTCCGAAGTGCGGCAAGTGGTCGCGAGCGATTGCAAGTTATGACAAGCTACGGCAAATGAGTTCTACACACGTTGTCGCTTGACTTTACTCGGCCAACTCGGTGAAGCTCGGCCAATATGTATTGCAGGCTTAATAATAAGAGCAAATAGTAACCTTCGTCATAGCTCGTTAATTTGTTTACGTTTGTTTGTTGTCTGCGTGAAAGTAGCTTCAAAATCATTCAGCTGATTTTAAGAGTATTCCTTATATAAAATTAAAAAAATAGATTTATTAAGACAGTAATTTTGAAATAAATAATAGACTAGGTTTATTAAGTACATATTTAGATTTATTGTAAATAGAAATAGTATACTTGTACGAGGCATTGTAACTCGTTTGCTACTCTATTTGTATTTTTATTTTTGAGTAACTACAGAAATAGAGAATGGAATGAAAACTAATGAACAACTTGCCGTCTCATCCAGCAGCCGTTTGAGTAGGTGTAATTTAAAAACCTAACATAATTCCCAACTTTCAAAGTGCCTCTCAGAGTTCTTTGACATGGAAATTTTATAGAATAGGGTTACTTTGGTACAAATTATATTCAAAGAAAAATTCTTGTGTAGAGTGTATAAGTTATGATAAGTACCTACTTACGCTATAAATGTTTCCACAAAATGTCGTGTTCGGCGTATCGACTTATAAAGATTTTCGGCAACAGTATCAGTTTCGGTCGGGGTTTGTGCCGAAACGGCCGAAAACGTGCCGTGTGGGCTCGTGGTCGCCAGCAGAGTTCGCCGATCGACTAGATCGCGTTAAGTAGAGGTTATATATTTATCACGCCGTTAAATGAAAAGGTTTAGTACGTATATTTGTGAATACGTGCCCCAAAGTTTTTGTGAACAATATACATTTAATCATGTCTGAATAAGTTTCAGTGTTAGTTTCGGCCGAAACTAAGACCTTGGTTCGATTTGGCCAAAAATCCTGTTTCATTAGCTCACTGTCCACTTATACTCATAAAGTAACCATTTAACTTTACAGTTACTTTTAGTGCCTAAAATAACAAAACTGTGTATATACTGATGGTACTTTAAAATAAATACAAGTAATAAATTAAAGAACTATAGAAAAAGAGATAATTATTTTAAATAAATAATTCACTTTCTATTTATGACAAGCTTCCGTGTTCACTTCCACGTAATTTTAACCCAATACCCTAAGGAATTTACGGGGTATTATGTGTCTGTTTTGTTTAATTCAATTTCTTTTATGCATTTTTATTTTTTTTATTCTTAAACAGTTAGCAAACCAGCATGCAGTCCACCTGATGGTAAGTGATCCATGCCACCCATGGACATCAGTAATCATCCTTAAGTACAATTAAATCATACCTAGGTTTGATCACAGATGTGTCGCTAACCCTGAGGACTAAGATGTTCGCCTCGTATTTAAGTATAGCCGGCAACCACGCCTCTGCAAACCGAAACACAAAAATTGCTTCACGGAGGATTATGTAGGTGGCGGTGGTAGATCGGTCGAACTTCTTAAAAAAATACGATAGGTTTTAACTAATAATCACTGAAACGAACTTTGTCACATATCAGACCGCATCCAGTGGCATGTCCAATTTGTAATTGTTACTGAGAGAACATTTTTAATTATAATAAGAAAACAAAACAACCTACTAAATCTCCCGTCAAGCAATTTGCTTGATTTGTCTCCTTAAGTAACATTTGTAACTGTTATTGACAATGATGTTTACATTCGTGTAAATTTAACTGTCGATTAAGCTTCAACAACCTTTCAAGCTCACCCTAGCATAATTAAACAAGGGCAATTTCTCATGGTACGACACCCGACAAGTTGTCGTGCTGATTCAATGAAATCGACAGATGAATAAGTGGGTATCGATTGCGATTTTAATGGGCGTTAATGGGCGGGACAATAATAAACTCGTCGCCGACGGAGATTTTATCATTTCTATGAGCTGATAAGCAGTCGATCGCCGGCAGTTTCAAAGGCAAATTGCGGACAGGGATGCTGATAGTGCAATACGGTGGTCCTCGGCTTTAAGGTTAATGCGGTTCGCTCCTGACGTTCCGTGTAAGAAATCAATGGAGAACAAAGTACACACTAATCAAAGGGACACTTTGTAAGGGATTAACATAATGAATAACATTCTTTTTTTAAATAACATTTGAGATGTTACATGAATCAGACATTAAAATAAATTCGTTTGATATTTTTATAGGGCGTTTTTTTAGTTTTAGTAAAGTAGTAATTTTAATAAAGTAATTGTGTCCTCTAATACAAATCTCGATACAATACCTCGACACACATTTTCATGATAGTTTTCTTGATTCAGAAGACTTGTAAGAAACACATGCACACGGCTCACACATAACTTACAAACTGATTGTACATAATATCTAGTATTGAATTGTTCTTTGTTATCTTATTTATTTTTATTTCTAAATTGTAACATAAACATTTATGTCTACTTACTTTAGAATTTATACTTTGAATGAACTTTATATTTAGTGGATAACAAAATTAAATATTTCAATTAATGTAATATTACAAACGCATAACCTTTACTTTTACCTAAAACTAAATGGAAGTATTACAAAAACGTGTGACAACGGACTTCATAAATTGTCAATCATATTACAAACGGATATAGGAAGTGGACAATATTCAAGAGTTGTCAGTAACGGCGTAATCAGTGATTTGTCTGTCGTGGGAATTTATGGATAGGGTATTTACCCTCGCACTATAAGTGTGGGTATTTTATTGTAAGGGGTAAATCATAAACACTTGTAAACATTGCGTGAACAACGATTAGGCGTTTCCGCTAACTATATCACAATTACCCGTTACTCATTCGGTAATTAGTTAGTTTTACGATATTATTGTAGTTAAGTATTCAAAAAGTTGCTTCTAAAAAAGACTCATACGACCAATGCCACACAGTCACCAAAACAGTATAACTACGCAATACAATTATAACACGAAGCACTAAAATTACTATATTAACGACAATTCTATTGTTGATTTATGTCAACTTACCTGTTAACAGTAACAGGTGTGATAAAAAAGTAGTATCGTCACTTGTGTAATAACTAAATTGTCTTCAAATAAGCCTTAGGGCAATTTAATTTTCTTATTATTTTGATATTAATTAAGAATCACAACGGCATAGAGTTTAATTAATGGGAACTCATGAAATAAGATAAAAATTCTCATAGAAATCCATGACAGGTATCTGTTCCTTAGAACTAATGTAGAATGCGTACATTGTGTTTGACAAGTGTATCTGGGTATGCATCTGACCAAAATGTAGTTAGCACTCGTTTAATAGTTTAGGTACAGAATCTGATTGTGTTCAAGACTTCAGAGGACGCTAAAGTAAATTTAGTATACATATGTTATTATAATCATTGTGTTTTATGCCCATATAGGTTGAATTTCATAAACAATCGACATATCATCAAGCCTCATATCCGTTGGTGACCTCACAGCCAATTTGTCGCGCTGTGAGGTCAGCAACATCAACACACAATTTGTCCGTCATTTAATGACAGTTATTTTGGTTTCGTGAGAACGTTATTTCATTTTCATGTAGGTAAATATTGTAAATGTGTATGGGCGGTAGCAAGTTTTTAAGCAAATTTTGAGAGATAAGTACTGTACATACCGAATTATTCATGTCCTTTCATTCATTAAAAGTACCACAGTGTAATTGACTTTTTATTTTCAATTTACCTCATAATGTTTTATGTACTGTGTAATATTCGTCTTTTTGTATATAGATATTTCAGGTGCAAATTATGACATTTTAGTTGCAAATTTATTTTATTGACGAACCGAGTGGCGGTGCGGTTACCACACCGGTCTGACACGCAGAGGGTCCCGGGTTCGTTCCCCAACCAGACAGATATTGAAGTGATGAATTTAGATTACTGTTCTGGGTCTGGGTGTTTGTGTATCGACTTTGTGTGTGTATATGGCACCCACGACGGTAATCCTAGTGTGGAGCTGTGAGTGTATAAAACGTCTAAAGCGTTTTTATGTATTTGTACTATTTTCCAAAATTATTACACAACGAATGTTTAAATATAAGACTTGTATGTAGGTAAAATTTTAACTATAACACTATTGTATTCATTTATTGATATATAAAGAAACGGTTTTTAGTGTAAGGTATATTAAATAATATATCTTTAACTGCACACTGATGTTTATAGGTTTCGAAATTATGTACCGATTTCAAAATGCCATTAGATGTACAGTAGATATCACCTATTTGCACCACCAGAGAACGCCAATTCATTAAAGGATGATCGGTTTTAGAGAATGCTTTATGTACATTTTTTATTCTAGCTAAAATCTGAAGTAACTAAAACTTTCAAATTCGATATCTTGCGGGATTTATTTAAAAATGGCATAAATGACACGGTGGAAGAAATTTCAAAACCTCTATACAAGATGTCGGAAATATCATATTTTTATAAATCAAGGACAGGTTAGCTATACACTTACAAACAATAATAACAAACACAATTACATACATACAAATTAGTAACAGGCAATTAATTCTTACGAATACATAGCTTTGTTTATCAATGTATTGATAAACGCAGTGAAATTACATATGCACCGTTATCAAGACATAAACATTTAAAAATATTTTAAACAAGTACCTCATTAGTAAGTTATCTTAAAGCTTTTTCTGAAACTTCAGAATATGCCGTCTTAAAAATGTCAATTGTATGTACTTGTAATTCGTGGTGGTGTGAAGCAAGTGTAACGGTAAAACTTAACGAAACGTGGTCAGTAATACGGAAACATGATGCGGTCTCAAGCGAAACAGATCGAGCGGCCAGGATACAGTAATAAGCTCACATAATGATACCTCCGGGGAAAAGGTGTTAAAACCTTTATTGAAATACGTCAAAACTGAATTAATAGCCTGTTAACAAGGCGACGACGCCGCAGCCAAAATATTTCGATTTTTTTACCTGCTTAAACGGTTTCTAAATCTCGCGTCTGATGTTATTGTAATACTTGCTAACAATCTTTCGATAACAAGCCGTAATTTGAGGTTTTATCGTTATACGTGCAACTCTGAATTTTAACTGACTTATTTTTATGTTATACTTCAATCAACAATGACTACGTTTTTTAAAAAAGTTTTTCTAATATCCAGTAATTAGTGATGTTGTTGACAGTCATTTGTTTTCTTCTTTGATGCTTCCATAACGTATGTGCTATTAATCTGCGTAATTTATTTTAATCCCGAAAAGAGCACTCCTTCAAAGATGACAGGGTGCAATCAAGCGTAATGGAGAAAGACTGAAGTGCCAGCGCTTATTAGCTCCCTAATCGGCGATTCCTGCAACCGCTATAAAATTCAGTGGCCATCAGAAAACCGTTGGACTCCGCCCCAAAACATTATGTGCCAATGCCGATAATTCCATACTAGCTTCGAACAAACGCTGTCCACCGATGAATTGTGAGGGTATCGATTTATTATTGAAATCAGCCCGTCGCACGCGCTCGACTTCCTGTTCGCGAAATTGCTTATAAAATTGGCAACCGCTCGTGCCGCGCACACGACGTTGTTAATGACACCAAAAAAGTGGACGCGACTTTACTTTTCAATTATGATTAAAGACTGCTCGATACAGCGAGTCATTTTACGTGGACTGAATCTCCAATTTGCGCGTATAGACCCAACAATAACGGGCTTAGTTGATTAAATGCAACGAGTGAACAGCATCGGTAATGAATTCGAGTAAAAATAAAACGTGCTGAAAGATAATTGCAAATCTAATATCTGCCTTTGACCCTCGCACTATTGTTTCTAACCTTTGATCGGTTTTAAGCGGGGTTCGAAGACTGATGGGGACGCACGTGCCGGTCAGTGCGCACGCGCAGATGTATCGCGACACCTGCCATAATGACTACCTCTCTTTTAAGCTTGCGTAATATAATATCGCTGTCCCTTTCATTTGGCGTACTTTTAATTCCAACAATGTATACGTCAGCAACATACTCGGATCAGATCGACAACGTCTTACATTATGTGACCTGTTTTTTAATGGTTTTGTACTAAAATAGTTCGCGGTTCATTAGTATTCCTGTCGCGAGTTGTTCTGCCTGCAGTCTATGACCATGTTTAATGCTGCAGTCTCCGACATGTTTGAGTAGTTACTCTGGACTAACTCTATGTATATTTGCATTTAATTCTATATGGATCGTTGATAAATTATGTATTACGCTAATGTAATTGTTTGTCTTTACTTGTGTAAAACGTCTTACATATTTATTCTTTATGTTACTGACAAAATAATGTTAAGAAGAAAAAAATGCCCAATCGCGAGTCGGACTGGCTCACATAGTATTCCGTACCACCATCATTAAAAATCATTAAGATCGAGCAAATAACTCGAATAATTACTACTTTGTAAGCGTAAAACATAGAAATACCGCCGAATTACGTAATAATATATCACACTTTATGTCGGTACTCGAATGTCACCGCTTCACATGGACAGTACGGATTTGTATTAGCGTTTATATATATATTTTTTTGTTTTTGAAGCATTTAACACTAAAAAGGAACAAAATCCATAAAAACTTCCGTTATTTAAATTTTATTAACACTAACAAATACAAAAATGTATTAACTCAGAAACTTAGCATAAGACGCAGAATTAAATTAAAAATTTATCATTCATATTTCTATGTCGGAAACCGTACTTTCTTACTCTGAACGACTGATCGGCTAGATAGCACTTGTGTCTTTTACTGTTCATAAAAATACGTGGAAAAAATATTCTACATATTACGTAGTTAACATTTACATTCATATTTTGTTACATAAGTACATTGACTTAACATTGACATAACATTAGCATTGACATAACTACAGTGACTTAATATTTTAAGTAATTTCTTTGTAAGCACCTAAATGTCATCGTATTTCGTCAAACGCCTCACTTAACCAACTTCTGTCTATAATTAAACCGCTCTATATCAAATTCTTTGAACAACAATACTAAATAAAAACTAACAAGGTACTCGCTAGTTAAGAAATTTGCTTCACTTCTAATTCGGTCAAATAGTGATGGAATGATTGGACTCTGATTAATGATCAGTATTGACAATGGCTCAGCATGGTACAGGTCTCCCTTGCTGAGAAAATTAGGCACAGCCAGCGGTTTACGGGAGCATAACAAAAATTTTAATTGACATCCAAAAAGTAAATGTTTCCCGTTTCTGATGTTTTTAAACCATTTATAAGTCTGCCAACTAGGTTTAAGACTGCTATCCAACATCACTTCACTATACAAATACATAGCCAGGTTAACTGAAGAATTACGTGGTTATAACGAAACATGAATGTTCATGAATCGACAATTTTTTTCAACAGATTTTAGGTGTTGCCTACTGAATATATAAACAAGGGATGTTTGCTTATTTTTCAAGCAACATAATAAGCGAAAAATGTATCATTATTACTACACTAATCTATTCTTTACCACAAAGGATACAAAGGAAAGTAGACGCCCGAATCTTTTATTTCTTATTGCTCCGCCTCCGGAGATACGTTATTTTTTATTAAACATTATTAGATCGTCCCTTTATGGCATGAAAATTCTTAATTAAACACAAATAACAATCCATTCTTCTTGATCAACGCCTATCGTGAAATTATATTGCCGCCTATTAATAATATAATGAACTTTTTATGGTGGATATATTTAATGTTTTTTATCAGACTTGCTATTTTAAGCTTCCAACGGCGATGTTAATGTGTATGGCATAGTTTTCATTAAATAAGGGTAATAAAATTGTAAACACATTGTGCCAAAACTTTGCTACATAAATGTATGTAAATAAATATTTTTCTAGTTTGCGTACTAGCTAGTGATCATAACTGCTAAGTCTGTAGTCCTGGGTTCGGTTCTCACCGAGGATACATATTTGTGTGATGAGCATGAATGTTCTTCTGCGTCTGCAAAAGTAGGTATAAACGCTGTCTAATATGGGATCAGACAAGCGTATGAGAGCTGTCCCAAGATGTTTGTTTATTACTTATACACGTATTTGCTTACCCTTTACTTGCATTAATTACTTCTCATTATGTACCCTCAACGTATACTTTACATTTAACGGGCTGTCATCTACGCTATTTGTCGCCGTTTAACTAGGTGCGTTATTAATGTTATTACAGTACAGTGGTACAAGCAAATCTACCTTATATTTAACGGGTTTGCCAACGTTCCGGTCAACCACACTGGCAACACTTTCCAAGGTATTCATTACTGCGACAAGTAAAAATCATACGAAGCGGGTAAACCCTACAATTTCGTCAAACCCGACTCTGACTTCTTAATACACTTTTTATGGCGCCTTTTAATGAACGTATAGGTGAACATTTTACTTGAGAACCATTAAAATGTTGCTTTTATTGCTTATATCATAAAGTTCACGTGAGTTCTAACATCGATTACCTGTAAGACCACCGAGCGCGGGTCCCAGGGAAATTCGCTGAGACGTTACAATTTAATTAAGGACAGGCTTCTAATTAATGTTTCCTCTCCGTTCTGTACCACTCGCCGTTCGTTCACGTGATTGCACAGCGATTTGTAGGGTATAAGGGATTCTTTGAAATTTGCCCAATAGGCCGTGTAATGCTCGACATTATGCCTTGTAAATATTAATCGTCTTAATTAAGGCGTCAGTTTTTTCATTTATTCATACACTTATCTACTGATGTTGTTTATAAATAGTTATGGTATTTTTTGTCTTTGATACAAGTCAGTTCTAATTATAAAAAAAAACCTTGAATAATTATACATACTCGTAGTATCTTAATGATTTTCTCTTAAAAAAGCTAAGGTGTGTAATATATTGTAACGCCGCATTAAAATACTTTCCCAGCAATTTACTTCGAGCTCTGAATAAATGATTAAAATTTTATCAGCGAACGAATCTTCCCAGCCACCGGGTAAGTGATGTCTTAATAGTGACACGAGGTTAAATATCACGAGACACATCTCGGCGTGTACACAAAACCGAAAATGACGACAAAGGAATACAGAGAGAAGTATTTTGTCACTGTTAAACTGATCGGTTATCCTACGAATTGTTACTAAAAAAATATACAGAAGGGTTGAAACAAATTTCATCAAAGGCATGCGATTATCTCTGTCGAAAAAAACTAAATGAGACCAGTAAAGTGAGTCGTTAATTTCTATCATTTAAGACTTAGATGCTCTCAGTAATATTGATGTAGGACGTCACGAAGCCTCTTTGTATAATTAAACAGAAAAAATGTTTCCCTCCGACCGACTACTGCTCCTTGTTGATACGGTAAAAAATCAACCGCTCATAGAAACATGTAATTTAACAGCAAATAAGACGTCAAATAGATTGTTTTATCCGAATCAATCAAGTTATTATTTTTAATTGGGGATATAACGTGCATCTGCTCAAAGGGTTCGTACGCTTATCTAAACAAGAATAAATAATATAGATTAGAGCGTAACACTGTAATACAGATAACAAACATAGTTAAAAAAGTAAATAAGACAAGTCAGCGCAACAGTAAATGGCATTTATTGTCGCAAATGGAATACTAAAAACATTCGGTATCTGTACTTTTTAAAGGTCTGTTGAATTCATTTTGTAAGGAAACGATAAACAATAATAGTAGATAACGCTTTCTACACTGAGTGTAGAAGGCACTGATCACACGTCACAGGAAATTGTTGTGGCACTATGAAGTGCCACACAACAATTACCTGGAAGTATACGGAACAGTACGTGGAAGTATAAGATATAAAAAAAACACACATAATAGAATTCCACATATTATATGTGATGTAACACATCATACACACACATATGTGTCCACATATTTCGATGTAAGATCTAATCCGGAATCGTCTTCATAGCAAACCATTTCAGTTACATTTATTGTACAGATAAAGAGAAAATATAAAAATATTTCTCGACGATTAAAAAAATAATAATAATGATTATAGTGCTTCTCAAAGCTATGATAAAATTAATGTTACTCTTAAAAGCCAGCAAGATAACAATAACTAAAAACCAGTACAATTCTGAATACATAAAGCGATTATGGAATTTTAACTCGAGAAGCAAGAGTACGGAATATTCAACGTCGTTGGTGTCATATTCATTATTGATATTTTCATCTCCGCCACCCAAAGAGCAAAAGCGTTGAATAAAATATCAATTAGAGCACTTTTGGGAACGCAAAAAGCTTCCTTTATTTC
>DWOQ01000542.1:0-11100 GCA_018251115.1 Codatractus alcaeus
GTAAATCCTTGGGATCATTTACTTAGGAGCAAAAACTGAGAGGATGGAAGGGCGCCAACTTGGGGCTCGGTTTACGGAGCATTTCTTAGCGGTAATTGGTATGGAGCTGGAGTAACCGTCTCAGCCTTGTTTACATAATGGCGTGTAAGGAGGTCAGGGGGCATGTGAGGCGGCACGGTTTCTAATGAGTCGCCTTGCGTCTTGGGTTAAATGTTAGTTACTACTTTATTGAAGGTGGAACGGTGATTCGAGCACCATACTATTTCTCATTTTGCAATATAATATAAGCTCTAAGTTATTCGTCGTCTGAGGTCAACACGTGGCTGTTTACGTGACAACCGCCTGGGAAAATTGCGATCGCAATACCATTCTGACGCGCAAATGTTTTAGATTCCTGGCTAGATCTACAACATCTGGCTGGATCTAGCTAGATCTGGCGACATTTACAATATCAAATGATGAATTTAGATTTCTGTTCTGGGTCTCGATGATTTCGTTGTCATCTCTTTGTACCCATGGCAACCATGACAAGATGCATCCTACTAATACTAGTGTAGACTATGGAGTAGTGAGTTTTTTAGGATTCAGTTTCAGTATGGTCCCAATTATACTGTGACAAATGCTAGATTCCATTGTCTATCTGCTAGAGGATGGTATCTCATGCACCGTAAAGGTAACTTGCGAACCGGACTCGCACATGGACAATTTTTAATTCCCATTTAAAGTTACAGTTATTATTTTAGTCTCTAGGACTTTTGTTATTAAGTGTAATGTCGCATGATTTTGATAACCCTTTTTGGTACGGAAAGTACAAAAGTAATAAAGGGGTAACATTATCCTTGTGTCGTAAAAGTTTACGTCTTTTAGACCACACCATAAGCGTACACCAAATTTTGTTGTATAATAGTACGTATATAGGTGATATTATGTATATTATTTTTATTTTTTCTTTTGTAAGCATCGAATGAACAATCTTTGCGTAGTTAATTCTATATAGTTATGATATATTTGTATGAATGTAGATGACAATATAAAAAAGTATATCTTGTTTTCTGTCTCCTTAATTTGCGTTCTTTCATATTGACATTTATTTTTTGGAGCTTTTTCCAAAGAGATGAACATAGTCTACCGCTAATTTTCCCATTGGTCAGTGCAGACAATATTGTTCAAGTATAGTTACATGTTATATTCAATAAGAGTTCAAATGTAAATAATATAATTATATCTATACTACAACATTATAAAATGATAATTTATTATTACATGTACGATATTTTGTAAATATTATGTACTGGGATTATTTCCTAAGTACTTCCCTCGCAATGTTCACAAGATTAAATTTAAAGCTGGGTACCTTGGGAATCTTAATATTTAAAACAATGTACACCTGCGTTGTACACTTGAGAGGGAAAAGCTTCTGAGTTTAGGTACTTGTTTTAACAAGCCTTAGCAAAGAGTATCGAGTAATTAAAATATTAAATTTTCTAAATTATGTACAATATTACAATATAATTACAACTTGCTTGACGGGAAAGGAAAACATTGTGAGTAATGCTGAGAGTTCTGAAAAATAAGTAAAAGTTCTCAAATGTGTGAAGTCAAACAAGCCTCACTTGAAACTATATATTGTAGACTGTGTGCTAAATGTTTCTCACTATGAGAAAAGATGTGCCCAGCAGTGGAGTTAAGGTAACAACGTATACCGGGATTAGTATGAGGCAATTAAAAATAGTTCCTATGGTCCCACGTTTATTGAAATCATGAACTTAACTTGTATTTATTTTTGTCTGAAGGACTACCTATCGTTTATCATTTGCGGTGAGACAAGTCAACAATTAGAAAACATCTACGTAATCTTTTAATTTTATTCTTGGAATATATTATATGGGCTTGCGGGACTGAATTAATAATGAGTTGATATGAATTTTTGTAAAAGAAATTGGGGAATTTTACAAGCGTGGTGAATAATTATTGAAGGAGTAACCTTTCCCTTATTATGACGTAACACATTTACACCGTCGCATTTATTTGGATACAAATGGATACACATAAATTTTTAACACAACGATGAAACACTGATACGACGAAAATATCATTCAAATTATGTGTCCACCGACACTGACATACTTAATAGAAACTTTTCAAGTTTCATTAAAAGGTTTCCTTCTCTCTTAAAGCAAGCTTATGAATATCGAATCGGTCAAGTGCGAGCCGGAATCGCATACTAAGGGTTCCTTACCACTATGACTAAGATCGTATAAAATATATAATAAATATCGTACTAAAATATATTGGTAATTGCAAGGGCAACATATACATTTTTTTTTTTAAGATTATTTTTGTTTATTTCTCTTGTTAGAACAAATTTGTAAATTTCAAATGTCAACCTACGATTCATAAGATATGCCCTATGACAGATTAACAGCCGTGCATTGATAATAAAGTCCTTTACCCCTATTCGGTATCGAACTCTAAAAACCACTATGTGCTTAAGAGCCATACCCCAAGGTATGGTCCAAACCAGGATGACGACATTTCGAAATTCACACCTAGGTTATTATGAAACACCACATCTAATCTTCCCACGTCGACATCCAAGAGGAGCTCGTTACACGCATTTTCCTCGACAAAGGCCGTAACATTTACCGCGGTTAACATCATGCCGCCAAGATTCGCCTCACAGGGAACAGCAAAGTAATAAAGCCGCTTTGCCTTTTTAATGAGGTTTAGCGTGGTTGGCAAGCCGGGTGCAAATGAGATTACGCGAAATCTCTACGTGTGTTGTATGCCTTAATCGATAAAACTAAGTAAGCCTGCTAGTAAGGTGTAAGCTCGCGTTGGAACGTAATGTTCGTTTTCTGTTACGGGAGATTATTCCATGTATAAGTATGATTCTAATGCTTAAGTATTAGGGAAGAGAACAGCTAAAGAAGTATTCGTGGTAATTTTGGCGTTACTGCGCTTCTGTGGTTAGATCAGATTGTCTGGTTAGATGGACGATCTCTTACTCTTCAAAGTTAAATGTAGAGCCAAGTGCGATGTTTTTGCAAGGCTTTAGAAATTTGTAAAATCATGTATCCAGAGGATGCCAACGGGACACTATTGCTAAGATTCCGCTTTCCGTCTGGCCGTCTATTTGTCTATTATAAAGCTCTATCTTATGAACTATACTTAGTAGAAATTTTAAACTTTACCAACGTAGAATCTCATCTCCGTCTACACATTTCAATGGATCCAATCTAGTATTACACACATAGGTACAAGTTGTAATTAATACACACATTCAAATCATAAAAAAAAGAAGTTGTGAAATTATTGCAATTTTATTTATATATACAAATATATCCGTCAAAAACTAACACGAGCGTTACCTTTAAAATTCGTTTCTATCCGTAACATAACTGCGTACGCTAACCCTTCATTAGTAGTGGGTTCTTTTTACCCCGACGTATTTGAAAGCGTCGTTCTTGAGACGATCTAATTTGGTTCTTTTCAAGCACGACCTCGTTTCCCAGGCTGATTGCGTCGGTATATTTTCACTCATCTCACTGTATCGCCTCTGTAATTTGTTTTGCCAACGTTTAGTGGGCTGCTACCGTCAGCTTGTAGTTTCAGGAAGTATTAGGCTTACTGGGTCGTTAGTATCCCAGAAGTTTTGGAGTGTTATGTGATATAAGTAGAAATGGATGCATTCTCGTTCTAAATGTAAGGAAATGCAAAGTAAATTCTACAGAAAATACTTTTATCAATACACTACCACGTCTTAGTAAAATAAAGTCCATAACACAGATTTTTATCATTCATTCATCCCTAATATAAAATTCTCAATAGTATTTCCGTTTTACGAACTACAATACTTCCATCAATCACCATCAATAGTTAATGGTTAAATAAGATTTATTATGCAATATGGAATAAATGAAGCAAATATGTAAGAGATAAAACTAACTAAACTAACGACGTAGTGAAGTATGGTTTTAAACTAAAAATAATGCTTATCAATAATATCATTTGTTAGAGAAAAATGGTTTCAATGACTTCAAAGGCTTGTGATTTCCGATTTACATACACGTGAAATATCACAATACGAAAATAATAAACACAAACAATCACCCTTAAAACTTTTCAATTCTATTCGAAAGTGTAAAAGTTAGTTTCGCACTAACAAACTTTGAACTTAATTAATATCAGGCACGATACCCAAACTTTTTGTTCCCGAAAGGCATTATTGGAGCCGCCCGTTGTAATACAGTGGAGCCTATTTCGATTAACAAAAATAAAATACATGAATTTGCCTCCAGCTACTGAAACAAAGCTCGAATTCGTATACAGTAACGATATGTAGGAATGGTTGATACCGTACAGTTGTTTGAGTTAGGTAACATTTTTCTTTTATAGACAATTATATGGTATCAAAACAATAGTTACAAAACGAAGTGATAAATTGGAACGTTGAGTACCTACTCTTTGTTTCAATTACATAAGTCCGAGTTTTTTTATTTGATAATTGTAATAGGCGTGTTTGATTTTATATCTCAAGCAACGCGTCATTCTTTACGCTATTAACGGCGAACTTACGCCAATAACAGCGAAATCAATTCTCTTAGTTAAAAAGTTAAAAAACGGCCTCCTGTATACTTGTGTTTTTCAAGATAATACGTTATTGAAGCAAAGAGGCGATACGTATACGATATGTAATCTTAAATTATTTCGGGAATAAAAGTAACATTAAAGTTTTTGAAAGAACGTTCAAATCAATTGGACATTTCATCAAATTTTCTGGTTATGACAAAACAAAATCGGACAAGTTTGAGTTGGACTCGCAAAAGAGTTCCGTGTAACAATTATAAAGATCGAGCAACAAACGTCGAACAAAACGTAATACTTTATGAAATATTCAAGTATCCACCTATTAAATGTATACAGCCCTGTAACAGACACAAAGACGGACAGCGGAGCTATAGTAATTGGGATTTTTACTCTGTTTGTACCATTTGGGTATTGAACTTGAAATGAAAATGTCTGACGTAGACATTTTTACATAGTAATTAATTGATTTGCTTGCATACATTATACTTTTATAACATGCCTGTGGGGTTTGCTGGCCACTAAAGCTTGGTTTTGTTATGTCTTAAGCTGTAAAAAGATTGTTATAAAGGTTTTTAATAAGAACTACAAAGGCGGGTAAAGTCGTACTTCCGTAAAGTTCACTCAATTTACGTCAGCGGAACTGTAAAGAGCTTTATCTGGAGCTAAAAGCTCGGAGCGTACAATCAGCTTTCTCGTCGACCGGACGGGACACGCCAGTGTCCCATTAAGATAAATTGTTGGCCTACAAGTTACAAATACACGGTGAATGTTGCGTACTTTAGAACGCTTTAACGTGTTTAACATGCTATATCTCTCATCATGAACCCATTTGTATCTCATTGCTGGGCTCAGGTCTCCTACCATAATGACCTAAACCCAAATTTAAGCAGACTATGACCGTCATAGTCTGATAGTAGATTGGAAAACGTCATGCATCTCAGGGAACTTTTTTCAGAACTCTCGGTTCGATTCTCACTCGGGATAAATGTTCGTGTGACGAGCATGAGCATGAGCATGTTCTTTGCCTGTGTGTAAAATTATCTACATATATGTGGATGTATTAAGTAAAATATAAGTATGTTTATCAATTGTCTGGTTACCATAATACAAGCTCTGTCTCATTTGGGATCAGATGCCCGTGGATGAGTTGTCCCAAGATAATTATATTTATACGTTATAATATCAAGTATTGAGCACAGATGAATATCTTTTAAATACTCTCCGATCTCATAGAACCACTGCTATTATAATTTCGAGACAATGTTACGTTTGGGGTATTGGAAGTTTTACTAGTAAAGTTAACGACTCCCTATAGAAATTCAACCGAATTTATCCAACAAAAGCTTTACTAAACTTTATAAGGATTTCTTTCCAAACTACTACACAACCCTCACTTAACGGTGCCGAAGTGCCGAAATCTGCGGATAATAGCGTCGAATCCAACACGAATATTCGTATCGAGTCGTCACTCGATGTATCGAATCGTAAAATCTCTTGTGCTCTTGCTAGCTCGCGATATACGCAGCATTATTGGTATCGGAAATACATTCCCACACGAAATTATTCCGTAATCGATATTTTTGTTTCGTACTCCTGATCGCGGAATCTCGCACAGGCTGTGTAATATGATTTGTTCAAAACAAAAGTCATGTTTACTGAAAATTATACGGAAAGTGTAGGTAAAAGAAGTTTAGGTTTGCAATCTAAACAACTTATTCATATATCAGTGACATGAGTAACCGACTTCAAAAAAGAAGGAAGTTCTAAATTTGACTTGTTCTTATGATTTGTTTTACCTCACATCTTTTTACTAGTTGATTCAGATTTTGAAGATTATTAATCGACAGCTGATGCTTTGGTGTGCGTGCTCATGTGAACCCATTGAAATTTGATCATTGATTGATTGATTGATTGATCAAAATTTGAAGAATAAGTTTTGAAGTATCCTTAATAAGGCATATTTAATTGACTTCGGCTTTATTTATTAACGGTTGTTACCTCGTAACTCCGTCAACTGATTTGAAAAAATATATATCTGTTGAAAAGGGGATACTTTCAAAGGGGTCCTAGATTAATTTCATTGGCATAGGGCCTTGGGTTCCGAAAATACAGCAGAGAACTTCTTAAAGTCCAATAGGAAATGTATAGTGATTGAAATATTGCTAAAGGGGATACTTCCAAAGGGGTCCTAGATTAATTTCATTGGTCTATACCAATCTATTATGTTATTATATTGGTCTATACCAATTTATTATGTTATACCAATCTATTATTATATTGGTCTATCATATGGATAGGCATTGGCATTTGGTTCCGAAGATACAGCAGGGAAAATCTTAAATTCATATATGAAATACATATATAGTGATTGATATACGGATATATTTATGAGTATCCAGGGGACGTATTAAGATAGTTGTTGCAATTAAAGTCTGTTTTTTTTATTATGTTTTAAGCGTTAAGAATTATAAACTTTTATGATTCTCAGCTACAATACAAGATAGCGCTGCATCTTTTTTCTATACATCTTTAAATTTTACTTTTATTTAACTATGTATTACTAAAGGCACCTGTCACCTTACTCGCTACTAACTAACGTGTACGTATGTACTCGTACGGGGTTTAGGGGAGATTATCGCACAAAGAATGGTTTAGACCGACTGAATGCGTTTGAAGGGGGCTTTGCTAACGAATAGTGGGTTTGTGAGTCACTGTGTTGGTTAATGCGATGTTTCCACTCACATATCGCACGTGTTTCACTGACAGATAACAGTGGGAAGCTATAAACGATAAAATGTGTGTAGGGCACAAATAAGAGAAATTAATGACACTACGTTCATGGGTACTTTGGTCGATTACCGAGAATGAAATGAAGTGATGTAATTCCATTAAATTCAGTGCTAGGTCACAAAATTTTTTCATGAATACAGCATACAAAATAGATAAGTAATTAAATGACTTTAGCTATAATTGTTAGACTTTGAAAATTTGGAGGTTCTCGCGCTATACATGTACGTACGTTATTTATATCACCACATAAGTAAATATTCGCTTCTCGCTATTCGTTTTGTGTATGACTGAAACCTTACAGGCGCGTGCTATAAGCAATTTCAACGTGTCAATGTATGAGGATATACTTAATTGTCTGTAATGAAATGTATAACGACCTGGCCGGTTTTTAATAGAGCATTTTTACTATTCTTAATGACTATTCGTTACTAATGATAGTAATTACGTTGTTTATTTTGACATTAATTACACTTTATCACTTTTTACTTATCTTTCGTTAATCGAGTTTCATTTGATGTCGTGTGACAACTTAATAATATGAATTTAACGGTTTATTTTTAATTTGTTTAATGTCAGTAGGTGCATCTTTACATTAATTATAAAGTTAAAGTTATATATATATATATATATATATATATACGGTCCTTACGATGAAGTAAAAAATACCAAATAAAAACACGTTTGTAGAGGAAAGGGCAACATATACAAATGCCACCAGATATTCGTACAAAATACAGGTACATGCACGTATTTGCACATCACCGCAATGGTAAAATAGTTTGGGTAGATTCATGTAGGAAACAGTTGCTAATTTTCCAACCTTTTATATTGCTCTTTATTTTTTAATCTGTTGTTATGTCGGTAGTAATATACACTAAAAATTTCAAGTGTCTCACATACGATTTACAAAACAGTCCTTTGTAACGAACGGACAGCTACTTAGGGTCCCGTTTGCCCCCTTTGATTACGGAACCCTATAAATTCACAATAACCTATTGTTCCTTCTGCTTCTGCGAAATACAAACGAATTTGCCCCGGGCAATGCAAAACGTACAAGTATTTATAGATGAACGGAGTATTTCAAATAAGAACGCACCGGATATTGTAAGGTTTTGTATTCCTTTACGTATTCGTTCACGTTCAAATTAAAATTACTTTTTTTAATCAGAATGAATAAATATTAAATTAATCGAATTATTTAAATTTAATTATGTTAATATTTAAGTCAATTCTATTGGTATCGATTTTATCCTACCACATTTTGACCGGGGATTTTTCGGATGATTTAACACAATTTTTTCACATTAGCACATTATCTCGAAACCTAGTTTGTAATTCTATTGCAATTATCTTCTTATTGTCTGATTATTTAATTTTATATTAATTATATCGTATCCAAAAATCGGTGTCAGTTAGTAATTGCCAGTGGCCCCCTAGATAGCCTAGTGCTTAAAAATTCGGCCTATTAATCGGGAGGTCCTTGTTTCAAATCTCAGGCACGTACGTATTCTTGATTTTTCTAAATTATGTGCGTAAAGAAAAACATCGTGAAGAAACCTGCATACCTGAAAAATTGCCGCGGATTGCCGCACTTGGCCAGCGTGGTGGCCTAAATCCTTCTCACTCTGAGAGGAGACCTGTGCCCAGCAGTGGGACAAAAATGGTCGATGATGAAATTCACGGTTCTATCTATCACATATACACGTCCCATTTTTCTACTATTACTATTATTACAACTACTGTATGGAAGTACAATAACAATGCATTATGTACTATAACCTGGCTGTTATTCATATGAATGTGTCTTGATAAATTTTAACGTAGCACAGCGTATGGTAACTGAGCCAGTTGGTGGAAAACTTCAGAAATGTGTATAGGAGTCTCTACACACAGAAATTCAAATTCGTCAATTTAGAAGTATACTTGAATATGAATCTAGAAATTTATCTTCGAACCTTATCATATCTGCGTATAATACCGGTCTAGACAGCTGCTCTACGCGAGTTCAAAAAAGACACAAACTTCATGATTTAAATCCGAAAGCAGTACCTATTTCTCTATAATAATAGCAGTCTTAAGCGTGACCGTGTTGTGATTTAAAAGGTATGGTTTATAGAAGCGACCCTTGAAAAAGTAGATCTTGGAAAACTAATCATTGTCTTCAATAACATATGGACATCATGTTTAAATAAATTAGTCATTTTTTTTATCTTATCTCTAAACACATCTGAATATGACATTCGTTATGCATTATTTTATATTAATTTATTTATTAAGAATTAAAATAGACCAACTTTCTTTATAATCTATTTTCTTATATCCTATCTCATAACACATATTAATATGTAATTCGTATAAACATTATCTTTACTAATTCTTATTCAAAAACAATACATGCATATATTTTTTAGATGTTCTTAAAAGTAAATCAACGTAGGCTAAAACTACTTCTACCCTGCCTTCTTTCTGCCCTTTATAAATAAAATCCGCCAGCCTATTGTTCATTGTTTGATTGTACCACGCCAGTATTCGGTGTGCACAACCTGTCATACCACGCGCCGGTTCGACACGCTTTGAACTCCTCTAAAGGAAATAAAAATATGACGTGCTCGGCCAATTTCCTTTTGACATAAATTCGATTTAAAAATTATTTCAAACTTTTAGTATTGTATTACATCTATTTTATTATTTATTTCTTTTTTAACAGCGTGCCGCAAAAATAATCAACATTAATTATGTTAGTTTAATTACTAATCATTATTGAATATTATGTTAGTAAGAAGATCTTATATGTATTGATTATTGAACCCACAAAGTTCTTGGCGTTTTTACTTTTATTGTTCTATCTTCTATTCTATCTTTCCCTATAAATAATAATTACAAGTGTAGATAATGTAATATTTAATTTTTATTCATAAATAAAAACGTACTTCAACACAAAAACGCTCCATCAATCTCAAATGTGTCTAAGTAGCTTACGTCAAACAATAAAATCAATGACTGTTGTTGCCAATACAAAAACATAATAAATTGTCCATTTCGGCCGATTCATAAACACATTTTTCACGTCAAAAGTATCACAAACTGTTGTTAATTTTGCCTAATATCCATAACAACCTTTACGGGGCTGTCATAACTGGGCCCGATATAAAGATGATGGATACCCCACGTATAAACGGAAGCAACTGTATGGTGCTTGCGAATGCCAGTGGGTCCTGTCCACTTATGCTTATCGCAACACGATATGAAATACAACATACTTTCGCATTTTCCTTTTCTTTTCGAATTTTCTTTTTGTGTAAATTATGATTTTGTTTAATGTATAGAGAGTAACGATTCTCAGTAATCATTTAGATACATATACAGAAATTAAGAAGAGTATTAAATTAAGAATTGATATTGTAGAAGTTTGAGAGAAGATTAAAATTAAATACTTAAGATACTTAAGGAAAAGAACAAAATGTAATCCAACTTTAACATGTTTTTTTTTTTATAAATTTAATGCAGACTTTATGCTTAACTTTAAGTTTATCATAAGAATTTCATGTATCACGACCATTTTTGTCCCACTGCTGAGTAGGTACAGGTCTCCTCTCAGAATGAGAAGGATTTCGGCCATAGTCCACCACGCTGGCCAAGTGCGGATTGGTAGACTTCACACACCTTTGAAAACTTTTCTAAGAACATTAGACGTGTAGGTTTCCACACGATGTTTTCCTT